>PVIY010006024.1:0-90265 GCA_004026745.1 Myrmecophaga tridactyla | reverse complement strand
AAGCGGAGGGACGCTATACTCCTTTTGCACCACTGCCTCCGTTCCTTTCTTACCGCGGGTTGACGGGGGGCGGGGTGGGGTGGGGGTGGGGAGTGTGTGTGGAGGCACCCCCTACCGTGAGACAGCACCTAGAAGTTAGGATTTCCGCTATTCGTGCATTGAAATTCCAAGTTTTCCCGCCTCCCTAGAGCCTCTCTGAATTCCTGGTTCCTTTAGGTTGGAGAAGTGGATCCAGCGGTCAGCCACCCTTGGCCTGGGGTGGACATCTCTCCGCACCCGGAAACCATGAAACCCAAGACTAGTCTTCCTCTGGCTAAGGGAAGAGGGGTTGGGGGGAAGAAAGAAGTTCTAAGTTATTAGATCTCCTGACAGCTTCAAGTTTCAAGGACAATAAGGACTATCTTTTCTTAAGAAATCCGAGGTCCCTGCCAATGCTTGCCCATTCTTCACTTAGTCTTTAGAAAGTTAATAAACTCTGTGTTCTCCAGCCGCATCTGCGATGCAGAGAGAGCTGAGGGTTGGGTCTAAAAGCTCCAAGGAGCAAGTAATTATGAGCCTTTATTGACACTACAAGTGGCCCGCTGGGAGCCTTTCGAGTTTATTGATGGCTAGGCAAATCCTGCTTACATTAATGCATTTCTCTTACACTGACTTCTCAACTAGCAGAAACTGCAAGAATACAACAGCTTCCTATTTAAGTTAAAAGGGATCTGGGCCAGGGTGGGAACAGGGTAATACTTGGTTAGTAAGCAATATCTTTTAGGTTAACTGTCGATTTTTTTTTTAATTTAAAATAAAATGCCACTGGCTTATGGCAACGGAGAGATAAACAACACTTCATTAAATCCATCCAACATTTTTTGAGCAGTTACCATGGGACAGAAAGAGGTGTGAGGCATGGAAACACAGAAATGAATAAAATATAGTACCTAACTGGACACAAAGCTCATTCTGTCAGAGAAGTAGATTTTAAAAGAAATATGTTGCAATATTACACCACCATGAGCTAATAGCAGCATTTGAAGTACGTATCCTGGTATCTTGGTAAGTTCCTGGGGAGACTCTGGGTGTAATGAAGCCTTTCAGATCAAGGAGGATGGTTTTTCTGGGATAGAGAACATATAGGCTGGGTTTCTTTTTCTTTCTTTCTTTCTTTTTTTTTTTTTGTTGGCTTTTATAAAAAGAATTTATTAAGTTACATATTTACGGTTCTAAGGCCATAAAATATTCAATAAGGCATCAACAAGAGATTACCTTCTCAGAGGAAAGGCAGCGTGCAGGAAAGATACATGGTCAACGTCTGCTGGCCCTCCCGGGTTGGTTTTAAGAGATTTCTTCAGCTCCTGTTTCCACTGACTTTCTAAGAGTCTGTGCATCCTCACTTAGCTTCTAGAGGAAGACTCAAAATTTCACCTCTAGGCTTAGCATCTGCAAACATCTGTGTCTGGTTTCAACTCAATGCTCTCAGTGTCGGCTCTCCAAGCACCTCCCAGTGTTTCCTCGGAAATAATCTGATCAGAAGATCACAACTACAACTGCATGGTTCACATCTCCATAGAAACAATCCGATCAAGAGGCACCACCCTAAAATAGGTCTTAGGCTGGGTTTTAAAGCTAAGGAGTAAGCCAGGCAGGATGAGGTAGAACATACAAGTCAGGGATGACTGAAACACTGGTGCTTTGGGGGGCCTTTGAAGCAGTTCAGTACTGTTAGAGCAGGAGGGGGATTGTAGGGCCATTAGTTTTCAGCATGGTCATAATACTCTATAGCTACCATATGGAACTGTCTTCTCTAATGGGAAAGTCTGCAGAAAGGAAACTGCCAAGAGAAAAGTGGGTTTCATTCATGTAATAAACTTTATAATTCTATTAAGGGAAACAGTCCACGTGACCCCCAACAGAACAGAAGCAAACCACCAAAACAAACACACACCAAGAACATCATAACATTTAAAAATCAAGAAGAGGGTGGCTGCCGTGGCTCAGCAGGCAGAGCTCTCACCTGCCGTGCTGGAGGTCTGGAGTTCGATCCCTGGTGCCTCCTGCCCATATGCAAATTTAAAAATCCAGAAGAGAAAGAATGACACTCTCCAATTGTATAATGTTGCTGTTCCTGAATTTGTTAAAGAATATCATTTACCTAATTGAGTTGCACGCTTCTGAATGACCGATGACGGTTCAGTGAGACTCAGGGATTCTGCCTCCATATTTGTACATTTTAGTGTTTAGATTATAATCTTTTCATCTGTTTAATATTGTTAGATTCGTGAAATGTGCATCATCACAATTGGTCAATTAAAAAACTAACTAAAGACACCACAGGCCAAACTGAGGACAGCCTGGTTCTTGTTAACATCTATCAAAAACAAGAACTGTAAATATTTGGTGAGCATCCTGTCCACAAACCCAGTCTTTTTTGGACTCCTCCCCTTAAATTAGAATCTGTTTTGATGATGCTGAGCAATTAAAGTTGTTCCTAAATTTCTATTCTATCTTTGGACTATAAGTTCTTCAATAAAGAGAACACATTTGTCTTTATTCAGCACAATTCTGCAATTTCACTGTACCCTATCAAAAAATAATGCAAATAATGGCAGCTGTTTTGAAAAAGCTACTTTATCCTTTAATTTAATGAAAATTCATGTTTAAATTATTGGCAGCGTCTTCAAATTTAGCTGAAAACAAATTGATAGACACTTCCAGTCTTAGAGTGGGGTTTTTAATGGCCCATGATATTTTTAATAATAAGAATGTTATATGGACATGTTGAAGTTCTTGTTAATGATATTACAATGTAGTGATTATTCATATTTTGCTTTTTCTTTATGAATCAATGGCCAGTCAAAGCAAGAAGCATATTAATGAGAAAATTTTGTTGTTCACCACTAGACAGCCCTCTCATTTTTATCTGGACAAAATAACCAGTTTAAAAAATGTTCTAAATTAATTCATTTTGACCTATGTAAACATCAATAAGCTTCATAGATTTTTTTTCTGTGTGTTTATTCATTGCCTTTCTGTTAATTTTTTTCCAACTACAAGAACCAAAGATAATTAGCTTACAACAAAAGAATGACCTTGAGTTTAGGTAGAGGACACAGTCATGAATCTAGTGTAATTTTAGACTACAAAAAAAGCCACATCATTGCCATTCTCAATTGTTCCTCATTGCCTGACCCATGCCATTTACAAATTATCCTTTGCATTTAATGCTCTGATCTCTTTTTAAATATGGATGTCCTTGGAAGAGGCAATTTTAAGTATTGTGAGGCAAATATTCCTCAATTTGTAATATTCATTTGGAATGTCCTTGTGAGAGACAACTTTTAACTACTGTCAGTCAAATATACCCCTATTTTGAATTGGGACTTCAATTCTCATGACCCACGCTATGATTGTAAATCCTCATCTCTTATACTCTTAGCTCTTGCTGTTTTATTTCCTACTGCAGAGACTCCTCAAATGCTAAAAATATACAGATACAGTATTCAAACACATGTTTTGGAAAGTTCCAGATGTGCTACATTATTACCTGGTGTCTTATTTTGCCAGAGCTGCTATTATAAACACCACACAAGGAATTAACTTAAATACTGGCATTTATTAGCTCATGGTTTCGGAAGCTCAAATCCAAAATCAAAGCATAGGCAAGTCACGTTTTCTCCCAAAAGTCTGTCGCATTCTTGTGCTGGCTTCCCACAATCCTTGGGGTTCCTTGGCTTGAATCTCTGTCCCCTGCCCCCACGACCCCGCACCCCCCCCCCCCCACACACACACACTGTCAGTGTCTCTGGTCAAATCCTGTGTCTTTCTCTGTTTTTTTTTCTTTTTTTGTATGCTGTTTGGCAGGGTCACATTTCATTATTTTTCCATGTGAGTATCCTGTTATTGTAGCACCATTGTTAAATTTTTGTTTGTTTGTTTTGCTTGTTTGCTTTTTGGGAAGTGCATGGACTGGGAATTGAACCCAGGTTTTTGCATGGCAGGCAAGAATTCTACCACTTAGCTACCCTTGAGCCTCCTGACAGTTTTTTATAAGGTCTCTAGTGATGAGAAATAAGACCCATTTAATCAGTTTGGCTATACATAAGATCTTATTCCCAAATGAGTCAGCACCTTAACCGATAAGACATCTTCAAAATGTCCTATTCAAAATGCGTTCACACACACTGAGATTAGGATTAAGAACATGTTTTTCGAGTGGTTACATAATTCCCTCTACCACATCTGGCTATGTTTTCTGTATTCCCTTTTCATTGTGTTCCTTTGATCATTGACTATCAGAGTGATTACTATCAGATTGATTATGCCCTAAAATGCTCTCCCACTGGTCTCACTTGTCAATTTCCTTCCTATGTCTCTATCTCCAGGGAGTTTCTTGTTTGGGAATATAATTCCTTCAATCTCTGTCAACTTTCTAAATTCTCCTCTTGCATCTCATTCAACCAACTTCTTTGCCCTCTCTTCTTATCTTTCTTTTCACATCTTACCCGATGCAATCAACCAACATCATTTCTTTTTTTTATGGAACTCACCTTCCTTTTATATTATTTTTCAGCTCATAATAATGAAAACAAAAGAAGAAATGGCAGTATAAATTGGTCAAGGCTAAAAAAAAATTTGTATAGGTCTGCTTTTTTTTTTAGATATATACATCTATATAGTTGCTTTTGTATCATATTGCTCAAGTAAGATACAATGGGTATCACTGGAAAATATTATTTCAGAGTATGTTACAATATGGAATAGTTCTATGTAAAATTAATTTTGTGAAGCAGATGACAACTTAAATGATCTATTCGAGGACTTTCTTATAATACTGAAGTAATCATTAACTGGCAGACTGGTGATACATATAGCCTGCAGAGGATTTTTGTTTTCCTGCAAAATTTATTTGAAATTGAAAACAAACAATTAGTTTTCAATGCTTCAATTTCCTTTTTCTAAATATATAAATTTAGTGATACTAGACTGACCTTTTCTGATTATAACAATTGGGTGGAATTGAGTGGCAGCTATGTAACCTCACTTTCACCGCAATTTTTATTCCAGGTTTTTAAATTCATTTTTATTACCTACTTATTCCCAACAGACATTTGTGTTCTGAACTCTCAAAGTAAATAATTCTGGGGTGTGTCATTTTGAAGCTGTTATGTACCCCTAGATAAGGCCATGTTCTTTTGAACCCATTCCTGTGGGTGTAGATCTATTATAGGTGGAACTTTTGATTAGGTTAGTCCAATGATGTATGGATGTAACCACAAGTATGGATCTTGATCTTTTTGCTGGAGTCTGTTATAGGAGGATAAAACACACTCAGAAGCAGAAAGAGATGAAATTAAGAGAAGCTTTTAGAGAAAAGTCCTGGAGAAACTAAGACCCACAGAAGCTCAGAGAGGAAAACACCAGAACCAGAAGCTGAAAGCAATGGAACCCAAGAGTAAAGGACCAGCAGACAATGTGTGACAGCTGTGCTGTGTTGAGGTGTTCCAGATGCCAGCAGCCTGTCTTCAGAGTCCAGGTACCATCCTGTTGATGCCTTGAGTCAGATATTTTCATGGCCTTAAGAACTGTAAGTTTGTAAGCCAATAAATCCTTATTGTAAAAACCAACTCATTTTTTTGGTATATTGAATTCTGGCAGCTTTACCAAACCAAAACATAGGGATACACACTTCATGATTTACCTGTTTATTTTAATAATCTCAACTTTAATAACTTCAACTTTTAATAATCTCAGCCTTGGTAAATTGAATAGTTGAGCAAATAACTAAATAGTTCCCCTTGTGAACTAAAAATGTGAATGCGAAGTCTAGAGATGCTCAATCCGTAAGCAGAAGAAAGTCATTCTGGGAGAATAAATCAATAAATACTTATTGGAGGAAGCCTGTGGGAATAAGGGGAAAATAATGAGTCTAATTCACATCTGACCTGTGCCTGCCCAACATAATATAAATAATTGATCTGTCCTCTTCACTACCACAGCCATATTTCCTTACACTTTACCAGAGAAATTTATGTCAATACCTGTGGATAACGTAGGTTTTCTGGCTAAACAGATCATGCTCACAAATGTCACAGTTTATACAAATTGTGACAGCTTGTATTAGTTTTAGTTGTGATCTTATTTTTAGAAAAGCAAAGAAATCCATCTTAAAATTCTACCAGGAACATTCAGATTATCTGAGGCTTTTTATACGATTATTGAAACCGAAAGTGTAAAACTATTTACCTTTTGGCCAAATATCTTAGATGAAGTAATGAAAAAAGTGAAATAATGAAAAAAGTAGAGGGGATTTATTTATGATTGCTCTGTCAGAGGAATAAATTTACAGGGATTTCTCAAGAATGAATGGGTTAATGTAACATTCTGATGGGTAGAAATCCTGTGAAAACTAATCTAGAATGCAAAAAGAATTGAGTGCTTATCCTAAGTATTGCAGAAACATGTCATATCTCTCTGAGGTGGGCCGAGGTGTTTGGGCAGCTGATGATTCTTGTTCGTGAATGCTGAGATCTCTTTGAGGCTGTATCAGCTACAGGAAGCATCAAAACTAGCCCTACAGCATCTATTCTCTAATAACAAATGACAAATAAGTAGAAGGAGACACCTCAAACTACCTTTTGACTTAACTACCCAACTAATTCCATGATTCAGTTATTTGGAACCTGTATTGAAGGACTTAAGAGGGGACTAGAAATCTAGAAGAGACTTTGGAAATCATCTACTTTCATCTTCTCAATTTACAGATAAAAAATGGAATCAAAGTGCTATCAAGTAATTTGTATATGACATTCATTCATTCATTGAGCATTCGGTGAATATTTCTTGCGTGTATTCTGTTTGGCAGACACTGTATTAGGCACTTAAGACACAGCAGCACAGACAAATTACCTGTCTTGAGGAGCTTAATTTCTAGAAATAGATAATAAAAGGAAAAAATGGATGTAATTATTGTGACTAGTATTGAGAAGGAATCAATAGAACAATATATTATAGAGTAAGAAAGAAGTTCTTTAGATAGAATGACAAGGAAAGGGCTCTCTGAGGAGTTGACATTTAAATTAAGACCTGCAGGATAAAAGGGAATAAGCCAAGCAAATTACCAGGGAAAGCATTACAGGCTGAGAGAACAGCAAGTGTGAAGGCCAGGAAGAAGCAAAGTGGTTAGACAGAGTGGCAGAAAATAAAAAATACAAAGTTTTGCTTCCCTGGCT
Organism: Myrmecophaga tridactyla; assembly: GCA_004026745.1. Taxonomy (NCBI): domain Eukaryota; kingdom Metazoa; phylum Chordata; class Mammalia; order Pilosa; family Myrmecophagidae; genus Myrmecophaga; species Myrmecophaga tridactyla. The sequence continues at coordinate 83,048 of PVIY010006024.1, read as the reverse complement.
TCTTCACATTTTCAAAATTTTTTTTTTTTGGCATGGACAGGCTCCAGGAACTGAACCCACACATCTTCATATACATTTTTAAATTAGTTTATCAATTGTGAGAGAACGAAAGCCTGTTAGTATTTTGATAAGGCTTACATGACTATATAAATCAATTTGGGGTAAAAAGACATCTCAACAATAGAGTCTTTTAATCCATAAGCATTATGTTCTTGTTTGAAACTGTTGTTACCCCAGAAAAGCCATGTTCTTTAATCCCAAGAGTGTTGTGGGATCTGTATAAATGGAATCATTGCTAGTCTGGACCAAAAGGGACAAAAAAGGGACAAACTGAAGGAAGAATACCATCAAAGACAGAACTATGGATGCTAAGGTCTGAAGTCAAGGGAACTTTGGCCAGGACAGTGTATCCACTTGAGCAACTGGAGAGGATGAGTTTGTTCCAAAGGCAGAGGGTGGGCCTCCCGCCTAAATATTCTGTAAGAGTTATGGTGCCCCAGACTTCTGAGAGGGTGGAGAACATTCCTTGAGCACTGGAGAGACCCTGGCTGCCACCTATTTTTCTGGAGGGGTTGAGCACGTGCCCCAGAGGTTGCAGAGATTGTCAGTACTGCCCCGATGTTTGGAGAGGGTGGAATTGATAAGATGGCAATCTCCCCAATGTCCCTTAAGGTTGCATTCGGAGAGAATAGGGCTGTCACATAAACTCTTGGAAAGGTTGGGACTGCTGCTTTTTAAGCCCTGAGGATAAACGACTCTCAGACTTTGGAATCTAATGGAGTTTGCCCAGCAGGTTTTCATAACTGTTTGGTCCTGTGACCCCTGTGTTCCTTCCAATTCCTCCCTATGGAAATAGGAACATGTATCCTATGACTATCTTCCCTTTGTATGCCGACAGCAGATAACTTGTTCTGAGTTTTACTGGTCCAGAGCCAGAGGAGAATTTTGCCTTAAGACAGACCATGCCTGTAGCTGACTTTGATGAGATTTTGCACTGTTTCTGACTTGGTATTTTATTTGTATTGTTCTGAAATGGTTTAAAGCTTTGTGATATTGCAATGAATGAATGTATTCATTATATGTTTTTGGGTCCAGAGGGTGGAATGGGCCGGTTTGAAACTATTGCGTGCCCCAGAAAAAGCATGTTCTTTAATCCTCAATCAACATTGCTGGGTGGGATCTTTTTGATTAAGTGGTTTCTGTGGAGCTATGACTCACCCAGTAGTGGGTGGAATCTTTTGATTAGGTGGTTTCCACAGAGATATGTCTGTGAAAAATGACTGATTTACTTCATTTAAAACGCATATGTCCAGCGAGGAGCTGCTGCCACCTCCCAGGACACAGAACACAGTGTGTTGAGCCCTGGTTTTGGCCTCCATGGGGAAGGAGTGTACAGCACAAGGTGGCAGGAGGGTAGCACTGGGCCTGGCCACCACCCTTGGCTGACTGGCTGCTCTCTTATCTTGCCCTACAGAGCTGGAGACCTGGCAGACGTCCCATCAAGGAGGAGGTGACATAGATCATGGAAGAGGCCATCATGCACAAGTTTGTCCATGAAGACAGCCGCCACATCATCTCCTCCTGTGAACTACCTAATTATACCTACCAATTAAACAGAAATAGCAAGTGATGAAAGTGATCATCATTCTTAAACTCTGATCAAAGTTTCTGAGTGGAAGATATTTGTTGACACTAAATGAGGCCACAAGAATGTCCTTGAGATTGCTTTTATCCATTGCTCTTGACAAGCCTTTGTCATAAAGAATGTAACAATGCCTACAGAACCTGAATTTATTGTCATCTATTTATATTTATTTCAATATAAGTAGATGAAAAGTACCGTGCATGTAAATTTAAATTAAGATACTTAAGAGAGGGAGAGATTCACAGGGAGCAGAAAAGAATGACAGAGCCACGAGAAAGCCATAACAGAGAATGCAGCAGAACCATGAAGCAGAGTCCACCAGCCAGCGACTTTTGGAGATGAAGAAGAAAATGTCTCCTGGGGAGCTAGAGAGGAAGCTAGCTGATGATGCCGCATTCGCCACGTGCCCTTCCAGCTGAGAGAGAAACCCTAACCGTGTTCACCAAGTGCCTTTCCATTTGAGAGAGAAACCATGAACTTCATTGGCCTTCTTGAATCAAGGTATATTTCCCTAGATGCCTTAGATTGGACATTTCTGTAGACTTGCTTTAATTGGGACATTTCCACATCCTAAAATCTGTTAGTTTGCAACTTATTAAATTCTCCTTTTTAAAAGCTGTTCCATTTCTGGTATATCGCATTCTGGCAGCTAGCGAACTAGAACAGATTTTGGTACCAGAGGAGTGGGGTGCTTCTGCGGTTTGCAAATAACAAACATGTTGGTATAGCTTTTTAAATGGATAAGGGAAAGATTATGCAAGAGTTGTGAGGAGTTTGGTAGAGAAGGCCTAGAATGCTTTGAAGAGACTGTTGGCAGAAATGTAAACTCTAAAGATACCTCTCACCAGATTCTACACAGAAAGGAGGCATGTATTATTGCAGACTGGAAGGAAGGTGATCATTGTTTTAAAATGGCAAATAATCTGGCAAAATTGACTAGTGGCTTTGGATGGAGGCAGATTTTAAAAACGATGATCTTAGATATTTAGCAGAAGAAATTTCCAAATTAAACATGGAAAGTGCAGCCTCGTTTCTCTTCACAGTTTATGGTGAAACGCGACAGGAAAGAGATAAGCTGAGAACTGAACTCCTGGGTATAAAGAAACCAGAAATTGATGTCCTGGAAATTCTGGGCCTCCAGGAAGGAAGACCCCAGAGAATAGTGCCCCACATGAGGATTTAACCATATATAGAACCGGTCAACCACTTCAGAGAAAGCCAGGATTGGACATGGAGTTATCCAGGAAGGATTTGTGGAAATTCCTTATGTCAGATGGGTATGATCAGAGGCTACTGCAAAGAGAGCCAACAAGAGCGTTGCAGGATCTGTATAAAGAGAGCCACTGCCAGTCAGTACTGAGAGGGACAGAGAAGGGACACACTGAAGGAAAAATAACTTCAGAGGCAAAACCATGGAGGCTGAGGTCCAAAGTTAAGAAGCCTCGGGCCAGTAGAGCTGACCCACCCAAGCATGTGGAGAGGGTGAGTTTGCCCTTAAGGCAGAGGATGGGCCTTCCACCTCATTGCAATGGAAGAGTCATGCCGCCTCAGGCCTTGGAGAGGGTGAAGCAAATTCCTTGGGGTTTGGGGAGAGCCTGGCTGCCACCACATGGAGGGGTTAAGTGTGTGCCCCAGCGATGGCAGAGAGCCAGGGTGCAGCCCAAATCCTTGAAGAAGGTTGAGCTGAGAAAAATGTGGTCTCCCTAATGTCCCCCAAGGTTACGTTTGGAGAGAGGCAGCTTGAAAAGGGTGGGACTGTGGTTTTCTAAAGCCTGGAAGATAAATGACTCTCAGATTTTGAAATCTAATGAAATTTGCCCTGCAGGTTTTCAAAACTGCTTGGGTCCTGTGACCCTTGTGTTCCTTCCAATTCCTCCCTATGGAAGTCGGTATATGTATCCTGTGACTGTTCCTCCTTTGTATGTTGGCAGTAAATAACTTGTTTGAGTTTTACAGGCCCAGAGCCTGAAGGGAATTTTGCCTTAGGACAAACCATACATATAACTGACATTGTACTGGTTTTAACCTTGTATTGTATTTGTAATGTTACTGGAATGGTTTAAGATTTCTGATATTGTGGTGGAATTAATGTATTTTGTATATGGGAAAGACATATCCCTTTTAGAGTCCAGAGGGTGAAATGTGCTTGTTTGAAAAGGTTTATATACCCTAGAAAAGCCATGTCTTAATCCTAATCAGTTTTGTGGGAGCAACAGTTTCTTCTAATCCTTATTCAGTATTGTATGCTTGAAACTTTAATTAGATCATTTCCCTGGAGATGTGACTCAATCAAGAGTGGTTGTTAAACTGGATTAGGTGGAGACGTGACTCCACCCATTCTAGGTGAGTCTTGATTACTGGAATCCTGTAAGAGAGGAAACATTTTGGAGAATGTGAGAGATTCAGAGAAAGCAGAAAAGAACAACAGAGCCATGAGAAAGCCACAACAGAGAACACCGCAAAACCATGAAGCAGAGAGTCCACCACCTAGCGACCTTTGGAGATGAAGAAGGAAAACACATTCTAGGGAGCTGGAGAGGAAGCTAGCAGTTGACACTGTGTTCACCATGTGCCCTTCCAGCTGAGAGAGAAACCCTGTGTCCGCAAAGTACCTTTCCACTTGAGAGAAAAACCTTGAACTTCATCAACCTTCTTGAATCAAGGTATCTTTCCCTAGATGTCTTAGATTGGACATTTTTATAGACTTGCTTTAATTGGGACATTCCACAGCCTAAAACCTGTTAACTTATTAAATTCCACTTTTAAAAAGCCAAAAAAAAAAAAAAAAGAGAGAGAGAGAGAGAGGAAGATGGTGGGATAGGATAGGCTGAGTTCACCCCTGCTCCACAAAATAACTAGAAAAATGATAGAAAACAAATAAGACAGCAGTCAGCAGTTCCAGAATGAGTGACCAGAGATGGCCTTTTATAATATGTGAGTAGTTTCTAGATGAAAAAGTGGAGAAATGGTGTTGAAGAAAATAGGCTGAGTATGTTCAGCCATGACTCCACCTGGGGCAAGCAGTGGTGCACAGGAAATAGCAGATTCTGAAGGAACAGGGCATTCTTGCATCCCTGCCAGCCTCCGCAGCTAGCTTAGAAGATTTTTTCTCTCATTTCTGCAGCTGGATGGTCACTTGGGGAACCTGGAAGCTGGCAGACTTGACTGTCCTATGCATAGAGAATGTCCAGCCAGTGCACAGTACCTTCCACTGACCCCTGAGACAGGTTGCTATGGGTGCCTGGTTGCTTTGGCAGGGACTGTGGGGCCCACCTTTTGGGAGGAGGAGGAGATGCAGAATGGAGCTGGTCTGGCAATTGGCTGGCAAAAGAGTTGGGTCTTTCGCTACCACTTTCTCTTTCCCATGGAGTACCAGAGCCCTTAGGCATGCACAGGTGGAGAGGTGTGGCCAAGGAAGCAAGATGAGCTGTGCTGCATCACCAGGATTTTCTGGGTTAGTTGTGGGCAGAGGCAGTTGAATCCCACAATCTCCCAGCCCAAGGTCATTCCAAATGGGACCCTAGTGACCACCAGTCCCTTTGGGTCCAAAAGCAGATTATCCACCAAGGCAGAAATTTACCTAACCCCAAATCTGGTATTAGTGGCTCGTAGCACACACTGAGACAAGTAGTCTTGAGTACAATTGCACTGGATTTACATCCTGCTCAGCCAGCTACCACAGTCAGGGAGACATAAGCAGGAGGGGAAGAGGTGGGCAAAGAGCACCATATGCTGGGAAAATGCAGAAACTGCAGTGCCGCAACTGCTTATCTAACCAGTTTTCAACAGATCTTTAGGTAGAGTTGCATCTCCTGCAAGAGATCTAGGCCTTGGTTTGGCAGGAAATTACTGACAAATGAATAATAAAGGAAACTTTAAACACAAACCTAAACAAATATGAAACAATAGACAAGTGAGAAAAAAACAACTTTCAGAATAACCTTATCAAGGTAATCAAATGCTTCCAAGCCAACAGAAAGTCACAAAGCACATGAAGATGCAGGCAGATATGGCTAGCCAAATGGCCAAATTAAAACACTGGAGAAGACACAGAATTTGGAACAACTAATCAAAGATATTCATACAAATCTCCTAAATAAATTTGATGGGTTGGCTATTGACATAACAGATTTCAAGAAGAAGAGCATAAAGAATTTGAAAGAATAAATAGAAAAATAGAAAATCTCATAGAGATGAAAGATACAGTAGACCAAACTAAAAATATACTAGAGACACACTACAGCACATTTGAAGAGGCAAAATAAAGAATAAGTGAACTAGAGGACAAGACAACTGAATTTAAATGCATAAAAGAACAAATGGCAAAAAAAGACGGAAAAATTGGATCTCAGGGAAATGACCGACAATACAAAGTATGCAAATATAAGTATTGTTGGTGTCCCAGAAGGAGAAAAATAAAGGGCTAGGAGTATTAGTTGAGTAGGTAATAGAGAGAACTACCCAACCTTTATAAAAGATATAAATATGCAAATCAAAGAACCCCATGAACACCAGGTAGAATAAATCCAAATAGACCTACTCCAAGACACATACTAATCAGATTCTCACATGCTAAAGAGAAGCAGAAAGTCCCGAAAACAGCAAAAAAAAAAAATAGCGAGTCACCACACACAAGGGAGGCTATATAAGACCAAGTTCAAACTACTCATAGGCACCATGGAGGCAAGAGGTCATGGTCTGATGTATTTGGGATACTGAAAGAGAAACATTTCCAGCCAAGAATTCTTTAACCAGCAAAATTGTCCTTCTAAAGAAAAATAAATAAAAGACATCCAAATCAGAAAGGAAGTAATAAAACTTGCATTATTTGCAGATGACATGATCCTATACTTGGAAAATCTTGAGAAAGCCACACCAAAGCTTCTTTCACTAATAAACTAATTTGGCAAAGAAGTGAGATAGAAGATTAATGTGCAAAACTTAGTAATGTATCTGTACATAAGTGTATTAGTCAGAGTTCCTTAAAGAAACAGAAGCAACAGGAGATATCTGTAAATATGAGGTTTATAAAGGTGTATTATACAACCATGGGAACAGAAGAGTCTAAAACCTGTAGGGCAGGCTGTGAAGCTGGCAGCTCTGGTGAAGGGTCTGGATGAATTCCACAGGAGAGGTTCACTGGCTGAAGAAGAAGCAGTGAAAAAGTCTCTTATTCCTTAAAGGTCTACCACTGACTGAATTATATCATTGGTGGCAGATGTTCCTAAGTTGATCACAGATATAATTAGTCACAGTTGCAATCAACTGACTGCTGAATTAATACACCAGCCTTCCAGTTTATCAACCAGCCATGAAATATCCTTGCAGCAATGGTCAGGCCAGTTCTTGCCTTACCAAACAACAGGCATCATCACTTGGCTAAGTTGACGCCAGAACCTAACCATCACAGTCCACCCTTTGTCAACTTGACAGCTATACACATCACCTGGAAACATGCTTAATTTCCAAGTAGAACACAATGAAAGAAATATGTTTTGCTTAACAATACTCAATTGTCCTACATATAACTGGAAATGTACTACATTTCTTCAGAATAAGGTGCAAGAACTTAGGTAATATTTACTCTTGCACTTCATATCCTATGACTTAAAAAACATAACATGAACAATACAACTTATGTAATATGATAAGAAAAAAAGATATTTTCTTAGGTACAAATGTAAACATATTCATAACAAAACAAGAAGGAAATATTCATACAATCACAATTCTCATTTCTGTAACTGGACATGTGGTCATAGCTCATATTTATCACTACTTTATTCTACTAACAATTCCATGTTACCTTTACCCTCAGCAAACACTTCAGCTGGATGTGGTTCTTTGCCAGGTAGAGTGACCCAAACCTTCATTCTTGAAGTTTCTGGGTCATTAGTATTCCTGCCTGGATTGGGTTGTTGCAGTTTTCCATTGACTTTAATCACAGGGCATGATAGTACTAAGAGATGCCCTAAGGGAATATCCTGTATTCCAGGAAAACTCTTCATCTCCATTGTGCAGTTGCAGTCCTATTTCTCCTTGATGATCAGGATCAATCGCCCCAGACAGAACAGTAATTCCCTTTCATGCCTGTTGATTCAGTGGCATGAGAAGCCCAAAGTGGCCAAGTGGCAGTCTTAACTTCCAGTTCAGTGGAGTCATTCATGTGTGTCCTGGTAGGAGCAATCTTCCTATTGGAATTAAGACCTATAGACCAGCAAAACTTAAGGTTTTGGTGACAGGAAGCAAAAATTTTCCTAGTGGCTCACTAGGGGTAATAGTGAATGGTGCCACTCCTATTTCTACTCCTTGATTCCTGGACCTGTGAATCCTGGCTATGGGAGAAACAGCACCATAAGGTGGATGCTGATTCAAAGCATACCCAGCCTCTTGGAGAACATTGCCCCAGGCCTGCAAGGTATTGCTACCTACTTAGCACTGTAATTGGGTCTTAAAAGGATGTTCCATCATTCTATTAACCCAGCTGCCTCTGGACAATGTGGATCATGGTAAGATCAGAGAATTCCATGAGCATGTGCCCATTCCCACACTTCATTTGTTGTGAAGTAGGTTCCCTGATCAGAAGCAATGCTGTACGGAAATACCATGATGGTGGATAAAGCATTTCATAAGTCCACACACGGTAGTTTTGGGGGAAGCATTGCATGCAAGGAAAGCAAAACCATATCCAGAGTATGTGTCTATTTCAGTTAGAACAAATAGCTGCCCCATCCATGATGGATGTGGTCCAATGTAACCAACTTTCAACCATGTAGCAGCCTGGACACCTTGGAAAATGGTGCCATATCAGGAATTAAATGCGGGTCTCCTATTGTCAGATTGGGCACTCAGTAGTGGCCATAGCCACGCTGGCCCTGAGTGAGTGGAAATCCATGTTGCTGAGCCCATGTATAACTCCATCTCTACCACCATGCCCACTTTGTTCAAGAGCCCATTGGGAAATAGCAGGAGTGGCTGAGGAAAGAGGATGATTTATATCCACAGAACAAGTCATCTTATCCACTTAATTATTAAAACCTTCCTCTGCTAAAGTCATCCTCTGGTGAATATTCAATGGAACACAAGTATTGTTCTAGTTTGCTAGCTGCCGGAATGCAATATACCAGAAACAGAATGGCTTTTAAAGAGGGGAATTTAATAAGTTGGTAGTTTATAAGGCCAAGAAAATGCCCCAATTAAAGCAAAGCAATAGAAATGTCCAATCTAAGGCATCCAGGGAAAGATACCTTGGTTCAAGAAGGCTGATGAAGTTCAGGGTATCTTTCTCAAGTGGAAGGCAAACACAGTCAGAGTTTCTCTCTCATCTGGAAAGGCACATGGTGAACACAGTCAGGGTTCCTCTCTCATCTGGAAGGGCACATGGCGAGCATGGCGTCATCTGCTAGCTTCTTCTCCTGGCTTCGGTTTCATGAAGCTCCCCAGGAGGCATGTTCCTTCTTCATCTCCAAAGGTCCCTGGCTGGTGGACTCTGCTTCTTGTGGCTATATCATTCTGCTCTGCTCTCTCTGAATCTCTTTCTTTTTCCAAAATGTTTCCTCTTTTATAGGACTCCAGAAACTAATCAAGACCCACTCAAATGGGTGGAGACACACCTCCAGCTAATTCACTTTAACAGCTACTCTTGATTAAATCACATCTCCAGGGGGATGATCCAATTACAGTTTCAAACATTGAATACTGAATAAGGATTAGAAGAAATGGCTGCCTTTACACAGTGGGATTAGGATTAAAACATGGCTTTTCTAGGGTACATGCATCATTTCATACCAGCACATTCCACCCTCTGGACCCTAAAAAGACATGTTTTCCTCATATACAAAAAACACTAATTCCTTCACAATATCAGAAAACTTTGAAGCATTTCAGTGACAATCAAATGCAATATAAGGTTAAAACCAGTGCAAAATTTCATCAGAATTAGGTACAAGCATAGTCCGTGCTCAGGCAAATTCTCCTCTGTTTTTGGACCTTTGAAAACTCATAACAAGTTATTTGTTGCCAACATGCAAAGGAGGAACAGTCATGGGATACATATATGCATTTTCATAAGGAGGAAGGAAAACAGGGGTCACTGGACCCATACAGTTTAAAAAACTTGCAGGGCAAAGTCCATTAGATTTCAAAGCCTGAGAGTCATTTATCTTCAGGGCTTTAGACAGTGGCAGTCCCGCCCTTTCCAAGGGCCTACATAGAGGCCTGCCTCTCTCTGAATGCAACCTTGGGGGACATTGGGGAGATTACCTTTTTCTCGGCTCCACCTTCTCTAAGCATTGGAACCACGTCTGGGCTCTCTACCATCTCCAGGGCACATGCTCAGCCCCTCCATGTGGTGGCAGCCAGGTTGTCCCCAAATCCCAAGGAATGTGCTTCACCCTCTCCAAGGCCTGAGGCGGCATGACTCTTCCACTGTAACGAGGTGGAAGGCCCAACTTCTGCCTTTGGCGCAAACTCACCCTCTCCATGGGCTTGGGTGGGTCCTCTCTCCTGACTGAGGCTTTTGGACTTCAGACCTCAGCCTCCATGGTTCTGCCTCTGAAATTATTTTTCCTTCAATGTGTCCCTTCTCTGAACCCCCCAGTCCAGATTGGCTGTGGCTCTGTTTATACAGGTTCCACAGCACTTTTGTTGCCTTTCTATGCAGTTACCTTGGATTGTGCCCATCAGACATAAGGAGTTTCCACAAATCCTTCCCGGATAACTCCATGTCCGATCCTGGCTTTCTCTGAAATCACTGACTGGTTCCACATTTGGCCAAATCCTCACAAGGAACACTATTCTCTGGGGTCTCCCTTCCTGGAAGCCCAGAATTTTCCAGGACATCAACTTCTGGTTTCTTTGTACCCAATAGTTCAGTTTTCAGCTTATCTCTCTCCTGTCACATTTCATATTAGCTGTGAGGATAAACCAGGCTGCACTTTCCATATTTAATTTGGGAATCTCTTCTGCTAAATATCCAAGTTCATGGCTTTTAAAATCCGCCTTCCAACCAAAGCCACTAGTCAATTTTGCCAGATTATTTGCCATTTTAAAACAAGGCTCATCTTCCTTCCAGTCCATAATAACACATGCCTCATTTCTGACTAAGGCTTTATCAGAAGTGACTTTAGAGTCCACATTTCTTCCAACAGACTCTTCAAAGCATTCTAGGCCTTCTCTGTCAAGTTTCTCACAACTCTTCCAGAATCTCCCCCTTTTCCATTTAAAAAGCCATTCCAACATGTTTGGTATTTGCAAACTGCAGCAGCACCCCACTCTCTGGTACCAAAATCTGTTGTAGTTTGCTACCTGCTGGAACGCATGTCCCAATTAAAGCAAGCCTATAGAAATGCCCAATCTAAGACATCCAGGGAAAGATACCTTGGTTCAAGAAGGCTGATGAAGTTCAGGGTTTATTTCTCAAGTGAAAGGGTATATGGCAAACACAGTCAGCGTTTCTCTCTCTCATTTGGAAAGGCACATGGTGAACATGGTCAGGGTTCCTCTCTCATCTGGAAGGGCACATGGCAAACATGGTGTCATCTGCTAGCTGCTACTAGCTTTCTTTCCTGGCTTTGGTTTCATGAAGCTCCCTGGGAGGCATGTTCCTTCTTCATCTCCAAAGGTCCCTGGCTGGCAGACTCTGCTTCTCATGGCTATGTCATTCTGCTCTGCTCTCTCTGAATCTCTTTCTTTTTCCAAAATGTTTCCTCTTTTACAGGACTCCAGAAACTAATCAAGACTCACCCAAATGGGTAGAGAAACACCTCCAGCTAATCCAGCTTAACAACCACTCTTGATTAAATTACATCTCCAGGGAGATAATCTAATTATAGTTTCAAACATTCAATGCTGAATAGGGATTAGAAGAAATGGCTGCCTTTACAAAATGGGATTAGATTAAAACATGGCTTTTCTAGGGAACATACATGATTTCAAAATGGCACAAGTATCTTCATGTTCTTTTCCCACTCAGAAAGGTCCATATGCCCCTTCCCCAAACCTCTTTGTCACCAATTTTCCAATCATGCTCTTTCCAGGTCCCTGACCATTCAGCCAAACCATTAGCAACAGCCCACGAGTCAGTATACAAATGTAGCTCTGGCCACTTTTCCTTCCAAGCAAAATGAACAATCATGTGCACTGCTTGAAGTTCTACCCACTGGGATGACTTCCCTTCACCACCATTTTTTAAGGACATCCCAGAAAGTGGTTGTAGAGCGGCAGCTGTCCACTTCTGGGTAGTCCCTGCATATAATGCAGAACCATCTGTAAACCAGGCCCAAGTTTTCTCTTCCTCAGTTACCCGATTTCAAGGAACTCCCCAAAAGGCCATAGCTCTGGTCTGGGAAAGAGAAGGTAATGTGGCAAGATCAGGGCCATTGGCATTTGTGCCACTTTCCCATGTAACCTACTTTTGCCTTCAGGAGTGGCTCAAGCTCTATCTCTTATATACCATTTCCATTTTATGATGGGGTGATGCTGTGCATGCCCAACATTATGGCTTGGTGAGTTAGACAACAACAGATCATGATAGGCAACTCAGAGCTCATGGTAACCTAGTGGCCCATAGTTAAGCATTCAGTCTCTATTAAGGTCAAGTAACAGGATAAAAAGTGTTTCTGAAAAGGAGAGTAGTTATCTGCAGCAGATGCTAAGGCTTTGCTCTAAACTCCTAAGTGTCTGCATTGTGATTCTCTTACGGGGCCTGCCTAAGGCTCCAGACAGCATCCCCATTTGCCACTGACACCTCCAGCACCATTGGATCTGCTGGATCTTATGGCCCAAGTGGCAAAGCAGCTTTTACAGCAGCCTGGACATGTATCAGAGCCTCTTCTTGTTCCAATCCCACTCAAAAGTAGCAACTTTTCTGGTCACTTGGTAAATGGGCCAGAGTAGCACACCCAAAATCCAAGGAGGCCAACTGAGCAATGTGCATTTTTATTTGGTTGTAGAAGGGGCCGGATAAACACAAATTGTTTCTGAAGGTCCTTACTGACAGGTATTGAGAAACATTTGCCCAATCAATAACTGCATGCTAGGTACCAGGTGATACATTAATTTGCTCAAGCAATGATACCACATCTGGAATAGCAGATGCAATTGGAGTCATCATCTGTTAAGGTTATGATAATCCACTGTCATTACCCAAGTTCCACATGTCAATATGGGAGTTGAATGGGGATGTATTTTCACCACACCTGTATCTTTTAAGTCCTTAAGAGTGGCACTAATCTCTGCAGTCCCTCTAGGAATATGGTATTGCTTTGGAGTCACTAATTTGCTAGGTAAGGGTAGTTCTAGTGGCTTCCTCTTGTCCTTTCCTACCATAATAGCCTTCACTCCACAAGCCAGAGAACCAATGTGTAGATTCTGCCAGTCGCTGAGTATGTTGAGTCCAGTTATGCATTCTGGAACTGGGGAAATGAACACAGAAGGGTCTAGGGATTCACTGGACCCACTGTGAGATGGACCTTAGCTGAAACTCCATTGTTCACCTGACCTCTATAAGCCCCTACTCTGACTGGTGGACCAGAGTGATGTTTTGGGTGTTCTGGAATTAGTGTCACTTCTGAGCCAGTGTCTAATAATCCCCAAAATATCTGATCATTTCCTTTTCCCCATTGCACAGTCACCCTGGTAAAAGGCCATAGATCTCTTTGGGGAAGGCTGACAGGAAGGTTGACATTGTAAATTTTCGGTAGCATAAAAAGGTCCTTCCACAAGGGTACCCAGCCCTCCCCTCATTCAAGGGTCTCTGGGTCTTTAAACTGCTCCAAGTCTGGAAATTGATTAAGGGGTCATGACTCTCTGTTTTTGTAATTCAAGTTAGACTTCTGTTCACTTGACCTCGAATTCTGCTTACACAGCACACACAAGAATTTAGTAGACTGCCCATCAATTTTACTTCTATTACCCCATGATTTATTAGCCAATGCCACAAGTCAGATTATTTCTGACTGTTGCTTTGAGTCTACTGTCCATTATAGTGACCATGCCCACCTTATCTACAATGATTAACTGTCATCACATGGCTTCTGCCAACTTGTGATATGATCATCCCCATTGTGTTCCAGGTTTCCAGCTCAGTGATAGCAGTTCCCACAGTAATGTCTGACTTATAGAGAAAGTTGACTACAGAACTCTTGAGCAGTGATGGAGCTAACCTCACAAATTTATTTCTCAAGGTTCTGGTGAAAGGTTCCAGGGAGATGGAATCCCTGGAATCTGCTGAGCCTTTGCTAGATAGACCTGTAATGGACTGCCCTGAGGAAAGAGCTCCCAACCTCCATCCTGTCTTGATAAAACAGCTTCCAGTCCTCCAGTCATTCCAGAAGAGTCTGCCATCCAACCTCAACCCAAAGAGATTAACCCTTCAGTACCTGCTAACCCTGTGACCACCTTCCCTGGGAAAACAGCCTTCACTCCTCTGTAAGGAGGAAATAATCCTGTTCCACCAGATGTAACTGAGGTAATGGACTTCTATTTCTTCTCATGACCCACTCCCACCACCCCTCTTTTCTTCAAGACCTATAACTAGACAGAAGTCCCAGTAGTCCTCAAAAAGTGTGGTACAAAGGTGTGGTCCATGAGGAAGTACGCTATACTCCTAAAGAACTGCATAAATTTTTCGATCTACATAGACAGAAATCAGGGAATATGTGTAGGGATGGATACTAAAGGTGTGGGATATTGGTGGAAGGAATATAAAGTTGGATCAAGCTGAATTCATTGATATGGTCCCACTAAGCAGAGATTCTGCCTTCAGTGTTGTACCTTGAGGGGTTAATATGTCATAACATGCCATTATGTCAAGCCATATATCCCCATCCCACATTTCCAGACCTTATTATTTTCCAAATAAAGCTCTTACTTTACTAGCAGACTCCATGAAGGTTGAGATTTTAGTTTACTTTGTAAGTCAGCTCCTTGCACAATGAGGTTCTGTGTCTGGTTTTCAGAGATCTCAAGTCTGTGAATAAAGGAAATAAAATTTTCTTTTAGGACAAACATGGAAACATTTACACAATTCATACAGGGATTAAATTGAAAATTTGAAGCCTTCAGCTCATCCCTGTCACTTATCACTGTATCCAGGGTATCTAACAACAACCAGCCAACATCATTATTTCTCTTAATTCCACAAAACTCCATAAAGGTGTCAAAAAACTTCTCACTCAGAGCCTTGACTCATATAAGCTTACAATTAGCAGAATCTAATGTTGATTTTGATGATCTCTTTTGCCATCTCACCCCATGGACTGCCATCTTGATTTTTGGAAACAAAATCATTACTGCCTCTGAATCTAATCAGAGTAGAAAACCAACTATAAAAACATATTTTTAAGATTTTGTTTCTCAAGATACACTGCTGGTACCAAGCTGCATTAGTCAGGGTACTGCAGAGAGAGAACCAATAGGAGATATCTGTAAAATATGCGATTTATAAAGGTGTCTCATGCAACTGTAGGGATGGAAGAGTCCAAAATCCATAGGCTGTGAAGGTGGCAGCTCCAATGAAGGTCTGGATGAACTGCACAGGAGAGGCTCACTGGCTGAAGAAGTAGTAAAAATGTCTCTCCTCTCTCTTAAAAGTCTTCAACTGATTGGATTATCTCATTGTTGCAGACACGCCTAAGTTGCTTGCAGATGTAATTACCCACAGATGCAATCAATGACTGATGAATTAATACATTAGCCTTCTGGTTTAGCAACCATCCATGAAATATCCTTGCAGCAATGGTCAGGCCTGTGCTTGCCTAACCGGGCAACTGGACATCATCACTTGGTCATGTTGACATCAGAACCTTATCATCACAATAAATAATGAGCTAACTGAGACCATTAAGGAAAAAAATCCATTCAAAATGGCAACTTAAAGAATTGAATATTTAGTAATAAACTTAACCAGGGATGTAACAGACCTGTACACAGAAAACTACAAAACATTGCTAATAGAAATCAAAGATCTAAGTAGGTAGAAAGACATTCTATGCTCAAGTAGAGAAAAGTTAAATGTCACTAAGATACCAATTCTATCCAAATTCATCTGCAGATTCAATGCAATACCAATCAAAATTCCAACAAACTGCTTTGAAGACTTGGAAAAGATAGCTATCAAATTTATTTGGAACAGGAAGAAGCCTTGAATAGATAAAAATATTCTAAAAATAAGAATAAAGTGGGAGTACTAACATTTCCTGATGTTAAAGCTTGCTATAAAACCACAGTGGTCAAAACAGCATGGTACTGGTACAAAGATAGACATATTGATCAAAGAAATTGAATTGAGAGTGCAGAAATAGACCACCAAATATATGGTCAATTGATCTTCAACAAGGCACACAAATCCACTAATCTGGGACAGAATAGTCTTTTCAATAAATGGGGCTGGTAGAATTTGATATAAATAGCCAAAAGAATGAAAGAAGACACCTACCTTATACGCTATGCAAAAATTAACTCAAAGTGGGTCAAAGACCTAAATATAAGAACCAGTACCATAAAACTCCTAGAAGATTCAAGACCTAATAATAAGAGGTAACTTCATAGACTTTATACCCAAAGCACAAGCAATGAAAAAAAAATAGATAAACCGAAACTCCTCAAAATCAAATGCTTCTGTGCCTCATAAGATTTTATCAAAAGGCAAAGAGGTAGCCAACTCAATGTGAGACAATATTTGGAAACCATATATCAAAGGGTTTGATATCCAGTATATATAAAGAAATCATACAACTCAACAACAAAATAACGAGTATACCAATTATAAAATGGGAAAGAGATATGAATAGACATTTTTCTGAGGAGCAAATACAAACCGCTAAAAATCAAATGAAGAAATGCTCATCATTGTTAGCTGTAAGGGAAATGCAAATCAAGCCTACAATGAGATTCATTTCATACCTATAAGAATAGCTGCTATTAAACAAAGAGGAAAATACAAATGTTGGAGAGGATGTGGAGAAATTGGAACACTTAATCATTGATGGTGGGAATGTATAATGGTACAGTCACTGTGGAAGAAAGTTTTCACAGAACTAAATATTGAGTTGACCTATAACCCAGCAATACCATGGCTCAATGTATTACCCAGATGAACTGAAAGCAGTGAAATGAATAGACATTGGCACACCAATGTTCATAGTGGCATTATTCACAATTGCTAAAAGATGGAAACAATCCAAGTGGACAGATAAACAAAATGTGGTCTATACATATGATGGAATATTATGCAGCGTAAGATGAAATGAGGTCTTGAAGCATATGACAACTTGGATAAACCTAGAGGGCATAATGCTGAGTGAAATAAGCCAGACACAAAAGGATAGATACTGTATGATTCCACTTCTATGACCATGGTAAAGGTAAAACCAGAGTCTTATGATATGGAATATAGGGAACCTAGAGATACACAGAAGCTAGAGATACCATGAATGGTTACCTAATGAGGTTGAACTGAAATGCATGGGATTTAAGTGATGGTAGTTCATTACTGGGCTTATAAGAAATATTGCCACATTGTAGGAAAATATGATTGAAAAAGGTTACATAAAACCATGTATCTCACCAATTAACACCACAAATACAAATAAGTTCTTGCATGAACTGCTTCAAAGGTATGACTCTTATACAAAGAGTCATTAATACATGGGTGTCATGGTCAGGTTCATGTGCCAACTTGGGCAGTGGCGGTCGTCTGTTGGGCAAGTGCTGGCCTGTCTGTTGCTATGAGAACACTTTATTGACTTAAAGCATGATTACATCAGCTGCATCTACAGCTGACTGCACTTGTAGTTAGCTAAGGGGAGTGTCATCTGCAATAAGTCATGCTTAATCTAATCACTGGAAGACTTATAAGGAGGATTCAGAAGAGACAGTCATTCTTCCTGCTTCAGCCAGTGAGCCTCTCCAGTGGAGTTCATCCAGACCCTTTACTGGAATCACCAGATTCACAACCTGTCCTACAGATTTAGGCTCTTCCTTTCCCACAGTTGTCCAGCCAGCCTCTCCTGAGAGCTCCTTGCAGACTTCATCAGAATTACCAGCTTGCAGCCTGCCCTACAGACCTTGGACTCTGCATTTCCATGGTTATGTGAGACACTTTTATAAATTTTATATCTATGGATATTTCTTGCTACTTCTGTTTCTCTAGAGAACCCTAGGTATACAATGGGTATAAGGGGAAAACTACTATTGCATGCTATGGCCTATATTTAACAGGAAGATCTCACCAATACCACAACAATAGTAGGGGTAAATAATTGGGACTAGGACCAGAATTAAGGGGAGTTTAGGATTTTCTTTTTGGTGAAGGTGTGTTCCTCAGTTATTCTTCTCTTTGGAGCAATGTAAAATTGAGAGTAGTGATGATTGTACAACTAATTGAGAATACTGAGGCATGGATTGTTTATTTTGGACATTATCCATTATGTCCAATTGGATGGAGGTGGCCAAAGGGTACATTGATTGAGAGGTAGAAAGGCTAACTGAGGTGTATACATATAATGGAATATTGTGTGGCTACAGAAAGAAATGAAGTTGTGAGGCATACAACGAGGTGAATGCACCTTGAGGACATTTTGTTGTACAAAATAATTCAGAAACAAAAGGGAAAATATTGTCCTTTTAGAAAAAACATTTTACTTTCTTTTAGAGAATATTTATAAGAAAATGAGGCCTGGATTTTAAATTATTATAGTAGTCACATTTATTCCTAAGCTTTAAGTATTATTTCTAGATTCTGAGATGTGCTATATATGTATAACCTGTATTTCCCTGGAACTTTGGGTACTCTATGACTCAGAGTTGGAGTTCTGCAGTTCTGGAAGTAGCATTGCTACATGCAATAACTGTTAAAGAAACTGAAAAAGAGATATGCTTTCAATTAGATATAAGAATGAAGCTGAGTTGGTTTGGACTGAGGTAAATCAGAATACAGAGTAAGGAATGACAGTGTCTATACATTAGAACTTCACCTACTATATGAACCCAAAAGAAGAGAGGTTTATTTTTCCAAAGCCTACATTTTCTGTAGCACACAATCTAACTCAACCTACCTGTATAGTTCATTTAAACAACCCAAATACATGGAGCCCAGAATGGGAACAAGGGCTTGTAATTCTGTATAGCTTAATGTAATACTTGGATACATCCAGAGTATGCTTGGCAAATAGTTAAAAAGTATTGGTAAAATCCCTTGAGGGACTGGAGGAAAAATATGAACTATTAAACTTTACCCCTGGGAAAACCCTGATATTCCCTCAAACACTAAGGACTCCCAAGTCAAATATTAGGGGTTCTCAAGCCCTTAATCTTGAGCCCTTGAGCTCATTAAACTTATTTCTGTGGCACAGAAGCTAAGCCTACCTATAATTATGCCTAAGAGTTATTTCCAGAGAACTTCTTTTATTGCTCAAATGTGGCCTCTCTCTCTCTCTCTAAGACCAACTCTGCAAGTAAATCATTACCCTCCCCACTACATGGGACATGACATCCAGGGGTGTGAATCTATTTACTTTTTTAAAGTCTAATTTTAATGCAATTATTGATAGAATATTATCTAGCTCTACTAATTACTTTCAGTTTTCTATTTGACATATTTTTCGTTCTTTTCCTCCTTTCTTGCTTGTTCCACTTTCTTTTGAGTTATTCAAATGTTTTTAACTATATAATTTTATCACCTCAATATATTTAGGTGTATTTCTATTTAATACATTTTTTTTTTCTTTTTTGCTTGGGCAGGCACCGGGAATTGAACCCAGATGTCCTACACGGCAAGCAAGAACTCTGCCTGCTGAGCCACCATGGCCCACCCTTAAAAATTTTTTACAGTGATTGATGTATGGATTACAATATTCACTCTTAGAGAAGTCTGTATAGAATTAATGTTATAACACTTCATGGACAATGGAAGAAAATTGCAGCTCTATAATTCCATTCATCCCTGTACTTTGTACTGTCATTGTCTTGTATTTTCCCTTTACATATATTATAAACCCAACAATACAAAGTTATTGTTTTTACTTCAGCTAGTTGTCTGTTTAAAAATTTAAAAGAATGCAAAATAAACTTTTTTTTGTATTTACCCATATATTTACAAGTTTTGGCATTCTTATTCCTTTGTATAGATCTGGTGCCATTTCTCATTTAGCTAAAATACTTCCTTTACCATTTCTCGCATTGCAGCTTTGCTGGTAGCATACTCTCTTAGCTTTTTTTGAATCTAAAAATGTGTTCATTTCATCTTAATTTTTGCAGGATTTTTTGCTTGATTTTGAACACTGAGTTAATAATTGTTGCAGTTGTTTCAGCTCTTTAACAATACCATGCCATTGGATTTATTTCTCTTTTTCTTTTTTTCTGATGAGAAGTCAGCTGTGAGTCATACATTTATTCCTTTGAATTTACCTTTTTCTCTGGCTTTCTTTAACTTGTCTTTTCCCTTATCTTTAATTTCCAGAAGTTTGATTATTATGTGTCTAGAAGTTGTTTATAAAGATTTTCGGGTCAGTAGGTTGAAGCTTTTCACAAAATTTGGAAAAATTGTTGTCATCATGCTTAAATTTCTTTTCTGACCCATTATTTCTTTCCTTTTCTATTAAACTCCCATTACATTTATGATAAACAATTGCATTTTTTAACACTCATCACTGAGATTTTGGTTTTGATAATTTTTATTAGATAGCGTTCAAGTATGCTAAACCTCTCTCCTGCTATATATAAAGTCACATTAAGCCTGTCCAGTAAGGTTTTCAGATCAGATATTGTACTTCGTATTATAGAGCTTCCATTTGGTTCCTTTTGATAGGTCCTTTGTCACTGCCATGAGTCCCTGTCTGTTCATTCATAATGCCCATCTTTTCCTGTAATCCTTGGGATCATCCTGAGATTTGTTTCTGTGCATTCTTTTGTTTTCTTGCTCATGTGCCAATTTTCCTTTTTCTGCATCTCAAAATTTTTTATTATATGCTGTGCATTCTGGATACATAGTACATGATAGGAAGTTTTTAATATATTGCAACTCTAAACATTTATTATAATCTGGTATCTCCATTATTTCTCACCCAGAAGCAGTTACTTTCTGTTAGGTTTTGTTAAGTCTTACTGTGCACATGCTCAGCTACACCCTTAAGCATTAACTTGTGGGGAACCAAACAGAATTCTGTGACTATTTCTCTGCATATTCTTATTTTTTTCTTTACTTATTCTGCAAATTCCAGCCTCTGTGGGAGTCCAGAACTCCAATATCTGCTCCATTGCTCAGTAAACCATACTCTGTCTGGCCTTAAATCCATGTACTTTTTAATCCAGAAAGGGCTCATATTTGGTAACCACTGGCAACATGAAGTTCACCTGAAGCATTTCCTTTCTCAAAGGATCACAGATGTATTCATTTCCTCTGAGAAGAAGCCAAGACAGGATTAGAAATGCAAGAGAATTAGAGGAAACAACAGTGATGGGGGGTAAAAGGGGTAGCCAGAGGAGTCTGGGAAAGCCATCAGACTGATATGCTTGTCTTATCTCTGTGAACACACTGGGAGAGAAATGGTCTTGGATGAGAAATATCATCTCAGCTTGAAGTATAGTTCTGTGAGTTTCAGCCAAGGATTTGGAAAAGCCTCAAACCAAAGCACATCAGAGGATATAAATATTTCTGCTAATCCATGTGTATTAGGTAGGGTTCTCTAGAGAAACAGAATCAGCAGGAGATATCTATAGATATAAAATTTATAAAAGTGTCTCACTTAACCATGGGAATGTAGAGTCCAAGGTCTGTAGGGCAGGCCTCAATGAACTCTCAGGAGAGGCTGGCTGGGCAACCGTGGGAATGTGAGGGTCCAAAGTCTGTAGAGCAGACCTCAAGCTGGTAACTCCAATGAAATTACTTAACAAACTCTCAAGAGAGGCTGGCTGGAAAACCATGGGAATGGAAGAGTCCAAAACCATAGGGTAGGCTATGAAGCTGGTGACTCTGATGAAGGATCTGGACAAACTCCACAGGAGACACTCACTGACTGAAGCAGGAAGGAGAGTGACTGTCTCTTCTGAATCTTCCTTAAAAGCCTTCCATGATTAGATTAAGCATCACTCATTGCAGAAGACACTCCCCTTAGCTGATTACAAATGCAATCAGCTGTGGATACAGCCAAGGTAATCATGATTTAAGTCCATGAAATGTCCTCATAGCAACAGACAGTCCAGCGCTTGCCTGACCAGATGACTGGGCACCACCACCTGGCCAAATTGACACATGAACCTGACCACGACACCATGGAAAGTATGGCCTTAGTAGTAGTGGGGCAGTGGATTAAGAATGTGGCAGCTGGAGCTTTCTGTCACTTATGCCTCCTGCAGCAGGATATCTGAGTGATATATTTTCATGGCCTTCCCACTCCATCTCACATAGGTCTACTTCTCCACATATATTCAGGGAGCATCTCTTCCATGAGTCTTATGGTCCTTTCTTTCTATGGGAACCTTAGACGAAAGAGGTTGGTTGGATAGAAGTACCCCCCATAGACATTGTTGATCACTGTGCAGTAACTTTTACTTATCCTCTCCCTCCTCCACTATACACTGTAAATTTCCTTCACTCTTAGCTGTCATTTTCAACAAGTCTTGGTGGCTTACCTGCTGGTGTGGCCCAAACTGTCATTCATGAGAAATCTGTTCTAACCCCTTGATAATCATAACCTTCCTAGGTCAGGGTTCATTCATGTGTTCACTCACAATTACCGTAATGGAAGGGAATAGCAAGCGGCATCCAACAGACCACCTGAGTTCCACATATATTCCTCCCTGCCCTGAATATCTCTATAAGCCTATATCATCATATCTTCAAAAGTACTCTCTTCCACTGGTACATTTTTCTAGGAATGTACTGGTGAAATCATTAGCAGTTGGACCACACCTTGAACCAGTATCTCACCTGCCATTCAGAATTGCATTCTCTTTGCCTGCTGAGTGGTGAATGAGTCAATCCCAAATCTTGATCTCATTATCTGTACTTTTGCACTAATCTTGGCACCATTTGCATTATTATACATTGTCAAAGAGACAGACATCTGGATTAGATTAGATGAATAAGAGACTTATTGGAAAAAAAAATTCTCATGAGAAAAAAATGGGAGAGTGCCAGTATAGGTGCAGTGACCCATTAGATCATAACACAGGACTGACTGCTATGAAGGAGAGAGGGGAGGCTGGAGGGTTTAGTAAAAAGTATCTCAGAGTAAAGCATTGCTCTGTCAAAGTTTTCCCAGAATAATGAGGAGTCCTTGAGCCAATGTCACCTGGTAAAATAGTCTTTTACCTCACAATAAGGGCCAGTCATTTGTTGTGAGCAGGTTGTGGTAAACACAGCCTTAGCATGGAAATGGCAGTGGATTCTGCATGCAGCAGCTGGGATTGCCAGTCAATTATACTCCTTACAGCAGAAGATCCAAGTAGTGCATTTTCAAGGCAGCCACAAAAGTCCTTTTTTGTTTACTTTCTATGCCTGAATACACTGTCTCATATATTTTGAATGATTTTAATTAGGAAATACAAGGCTCAGCTTAATTTAATGGGAAGGTGATTTTGGGACAAGCTATTCCATCACAGCTTGAAACTGGAGTTTGCCAATGTCCGTGTGTTTGTTTGCTTGTGTTACCTCAAACATATGTTATAACAATATTATGAGAAATCAGCATTGCAATATATTAATTGGTGCATGTTTGTATTCAATTGTAGCTTTCCTTTGCACTCTTTCATACCAGAAGCTAACCTGGGATTTAGAATTAATCTGGACATTAGTTGTTCAATACAACAGCGGAGCAGTGAAGGGTATCATGAACAATCCACATTCACTCTTGAAAAAAATCATGCTGAATTCTAGAATGACTTGAGTGGAAATTTGTTTTGTGCATTTGGAGAACCATGAATGTATGACTGGAATTGAGAAGAGGCAAGAAATAGCTCACAAAAGAAGACATGGGGAGGGTAAAATTGCATCATCCTGGAGAATGATATTATCTATCAAATATTCTAGCATGCCAGAAATCTCCTTTTATAATTTAATTATGGTCACAATGTTGAATCATAAATAAAGTACTCTAGATTTCTAGTAAAGATTGAAAGGGGCTTTATGCTGGATCAGAATTCAAGCTTCAATTCATTATTCCTAATATTGTATTGGAAACCTCTGAAACACCTGGGCTTAAGGAAGTATATAGTATTATTTTGTTGCCTGGTTTAGGGACTTGGAACTGGGCTGAATTAAAATGAAATGTTATGTTAATATGCCAGCCGACGTTTATGTTCAGATTTTCTTTAAGATATGTGCATTATATTGGGTACTGAAGAAACAGACTCTTAGATAAGGTCTTGCATGAAGAAAATTTATTTGCAAGTGTTCTTGATATCAACATTTCTATTGGAGTGAAGGAAGCAAGATTGGGCAGAGAAAGTAGGTGGGCTACAGTTCAGTCTCAACCTACCCCTAAGGAGACTATGAAACTGAAAAGGCCCTTAAGTGTTGTCTAGGCATGAAGTAAGGGTATCAGATCTTCCTACCCTTTTATTGACTAAACTTTGGGCATGTTTTGCTCCAGGCAGGGATATCACCATAGACAAAACAGCTCTATTTTACTGATGGCGAGCCAAGCAGGGACACTCACCACATCCTCTACCATCTATTCTAATCCATTCACTCCCTGTAGGAAGTTTTGAACACATTGTACATGATTATAGTTGTCTCTTATTCAACAGAAACTTAGAATAGGAAGGTGAATGGGGTGAATTATAGCCTGTATTGCTACAGTTGGCTTTAAGACTGAACCTATGCCACGCAGAAGATTTCCTATGATTGTTACCTTTCAGGGCTGTTCCTTTAGTGAAGGCTGTAGTAAAGTAGCTGATCAAGCTCAGTCTTTTTACTCCTCTGGCAACTGGGAAAAAGAAAATCCACTATGGTCATAAGTACAGGCAGAAAGAGAGGGGCTGGTACAAGATTCATGGGTATTATCAGGGTCTGGGCCACCTATTCCTGCAGCTTACTGTTATTTCTGGTCCTGCCACTCCTGATCCTGGATATACCACTTCAAGGTTGTAATAAATTGCTGCTGGGTCTGACTTGTGACTTGCAGGGTACTCTAGTTTGCAAGCTGCTGGAATGTGAGGTACCAGAAATGGAATGGCTTTTAAAAAGGGAGATTTATTAAGTTGAACGTTTACAGTTCTAAAGCCATGAAAATGTCCAAATTAAAGCAAAGCTATATAGCTGTTCAATCTAAGCCATGCAAGAAAAGATACCTTGGTTCAAGAAGGCTGATGAAATTCAGGGTCTCTTTCTCAACTACAAAGGCACATGGCAAACACGGAGTTATCTGCTAGCTTTTTCTCCTGGCTTCTTGTTTCATGAAGCTCCCCTGGGGGCATTTTCCTTCTTCATTTCCAAAGGTCTCTAGCTGCATGGGCTCTGGTGGTTTTTAAGCTTTTTCCAAAATGGTTCCCTCTTAAAGAGCTCCAGTAAGCAACCCCACCTTGAATGGGTGGATACATACCTCCATGGAAATCATCTAATCAAAAGTTACCACCAATTGGGTGGGCCACATCTCCATGGGAACAATCAAAAAGCTCCCACACAGCAATATTGAATGAGGATTAAAGGACATGACATGGCTTTTCTGGGGTCCATGACAGATCCAAACTGGCACACAGGGTATGATAGAGCCCAGTTTATGATTGGCAGCT
The DNA here is from genome assembly GCA_004026745.1 of Myrmecophaga tridactyla. NCBI lineage: Eukaryota > Metazoa > Chordata > Mammalia > Pilosa > Myrmecophagidae > Myrmecophaga > Myrmecophaga tridactyla. Next base: position 57,670 of record PVIY010006024.1, on the reverse strand, counting down.
CTAAATGAATGGTCAATTAATTTTCCATGGTTAGCTGCTCCACCTATACCAGGGTCTTAGAAGCTACCACAGCAGGTTTTTTTTTTGAATGGTTCATAATTTACCACTGAAAATATCATACCAGACATCTATACTGTGCTTTTTTTCTAACAGAGTTTGTTATATAGAAACACAAGGAATAATCTCCCATACCCAAACTTCTAATACAATAAGATCTGCCAGGTTGACGTAGTTTATCTTTTCTAGACTTTATCTGCTACAGAACATTTTCCTGCTCTAGTTCCTTTACACAGATGACCTTCCATGTCATCCTGTTAATGCTTCAGAACAATATTCCTGCATGTGGAAAATACTACCTCCATAAATGAAGTGATCTAGCATTAGTTGAGCTACATTTGTGGGGGGGGGGGGAGATGCGCAAGATTTAACAAACTTCCCTTTATTTTGGAGGGAAAGTCCTGCATACCCAGATCACTTAAGCCCCTAAGAAGTTCACTTATCTGTTGAATCCTTAAATGCTTGGCACTTCCCCATCCTGGAGGCTGAGGGGAGGTGGGATAAGATGCCAGAGGGTTGTATATGATTTCTTGTGAGGCAAAGAAATCATTTTCAAGCAATGGGGGCATGATGGCTTTTACTAAGAATGACTGAGCCTCTTATTCAAGCCAAGAATATTCAGGGAATCTGAGGTCAATGTTTTGGCATTCAGCAACCCAGATGTCCTCAATTCAAGACTCAGGGTCCCACTCATTTCCAATCAGGAACGAATCATTAACATAGCCTTTGTTGAAAAGGCTGACAATTCAACCTTCTCTGGAACTGCACTACCAACTTAATTGATTCCTGGGTCTGATTCTCAGTTTTTTCCTGCCCTCCAGCTCTAGGAGATAAGAACGTTTTTATAAGCTGCCAAGGAGGGGCTCTGAATTTTATTCTTCACCTTCAATTGGTGATTAATCACCTGCAGCCTTTTATTAGCCTCCTCCAATGCATCAAAGTCACTCAGCAAGAGACATTTGATTCTATTCCCTCTAATAATTCCTTAAATTCATCAAAAGCCTAAGATGCTGTACTTGTGTGCGCTTTTATTTGCACCAGCAGCCCACCTCAATTCCCCGCACGTAAGAATTTTAACAATTTGCTATAATTGCAGTGCCCTTCCTTCCACCATCTGGCAGAGATCTAGCTTCAATATTCCATAGTAAAACTTGCTTATTTAGAACAATGATGACACCAATTTTCTTAAGTCAGGCTCCCTGGAAAACAGACTCTAAGATAGAGATTTGCATGTGAAAAGTGTCAACACTTCATGAGGGCAGGGGCATTAGAAGTGGACAGAGGGTGATGATGAACTTCCATGCAATTACTACAACAACCTCAAATCTTCTGAATGGGATGGCTTTTCAGGGTTGTCTTGACTTGGGGCAAGGGAAGCATAACTTTACAATACTGTGTTGACAGTAGGTAGGTCTCCACTTTGTTAGGGCATGTGACCTTAGCACAGAGAAATTTCCTCACCTAAAGGAAATTTTAGCTGCTAACATTCTGAACAGGCCAGGGGACGTGCATCTCTGCTCTGCAGAGGGAATCTTGGTGGCACATTTATGTCATCCAATATAAAGATTGACATAATGTCACTCACTTCTTTTGGTTTTCTTTCTAATCTCTTGATTTTATAATCATTAAGGATGTAGGCCCCCTGTTTCCTTGTTGTGTCTACTATAATTTCTGGTAGTATTAAACTGATTCAGGTTCTCCTATGCTTATTTTCTACTCTCATTAATGTTGACAAATGTGGCATCTATTTTAAATGAAGCATTCTAGAGTTTTGTTACTTAGCATTTCAACCAGAATTATAATGTGTTTCTTTAAAGAAATCCAGAATTTCATAGCAAAAAAGATAGCTTATTTCTGACATCTCTTTCAAAGGTCATCTTTAGCAAATCCAATATCTCTGTAGGCTTTAGAAATTGGGGCTGTTTAATTAATTGCTAGAGGCCAAAAGGAAAACAAAAGAAGTAAGAAAAAACACCATCTACAATTTTATGTAGGTTTTGTTCATCTTGCTTTTTGAAGCAGCCAATTGTTAATTTTGCAAATCCTTTTCAATATTTAACTTTCAGATTACCTTTAATGCCACTGAGATTTTCCGTCTAAATGAAACAATCAAAATAAAAGACAGTCATGTAAGTGGCAAACACCTTTGCTCTATTATCTCTTTGCTGTAGCATAATAGAGCTCAGGCCCATTCATCCAGGCACCACCATGTTAAAACATCCTATGGCTCATAGAACATAATCCCAAAGCTGATATGTGCAGAATCACATTCTAATATGATATCAAGCCCCATTATAAGTTAATGTATAATATTATGGTTTGAAGAAAGAGTATTTTTGTGAGAGATAGCACATTCAAACATATTGAATGTTCAATTTGGCATTTATTTGGATGGGCAATGAAAGATTTATATAAATGTTCATGAATGATGACACAATTGCACATAATGTTCAGCAACTTTTACCTGAATGTTTCCATATTGCTATGGGATGCATTGATATTCAAAGCATGGAAGCACATATTTGAATATATGATTAATAAAAAATGGACCTAGTGGATATTATTTTAGCTTCATCTAACTATACTGATGTTTTTATAGAGCTTTACTATTATTTTCAAATATAAAAAGAAAATATGATATGAAAGTCATAAAATTTTTTACAGGTTATTAAAAAAGAATTATAAAATTAAAATGCAAATGAATCGGTGCCATTTTATTATTTTTATAGATTATATAGATTATCATGTTTTATATAATAGGAAGCGTTTTTCAAGTGAATGTCTCAGAATCTAGTGAAAATAGAAGTAGCTCAATTATCCTTGTATGTGCATTCCTTGATTAAAAAGGAAAAGTTTATTTTCCTTTGTTCCTTTAGTTTCACACAGTGGGACTGCCTCACTCAACCAAATATACCCCTAATCACGTGCTAAAGTAATTAGCTTTGAGGATGTTGGAGAGAGAACCAGGGAACACAGGGATTTTACATATTCTAAATATCTTAGAGAAGAGGAAGAAAGTAAATACGGGATCTGGGGAGAACAATTTACAAACCAATCAGAAACACACTCTTTGCTTCTTGCCTTAGGAAGTATAGGACACAAAAAAACAAAAAAGAAAATGACAAAAGTCAATCTGATTTCTGTGACTTGGGGGGCAGGGTAGGAAATCCTTTAATAGGGTTTACTTATTAACTATTGCTCTATCAATAGTCCCCTTTGGGAATGTTCATATCAAAGGCTAAATCATTTATCCCGTCTGTAATTAAAAATGTAACTAATTATCACTATAATGTAGGGCTTCATATATGGTACTTTGAAGTTTCTGAAGTCAGTCATGTCATGAGTCTTCAGAAAAGTTTTTATGTGCCACTGGCATGTATGTTCTTGGGAGCAACAGTAGACACTTGAAAAAAATGAAAACAGAACACAAAAGTATACTGTTGTTTTTCTTTATTTAACTTCCTGAGCATTTTCCATTCCTATGCATGTTGTATACTCTCCTTCCACTCTTTCCTGTAATGCGCTGTCTCTATAACAGCCTATAAAATTGGTATAGCTTTGGTAAATCAGTTGTATCTACTGTCAGTATTTTAATAAGACTTGAGGGATTAATCTAAGTATAAATGTAAAATTATATACATAATAATTTCTTTAAAAAATGATACATCAAACTTGGATGCTCAAATTAGGTAATAGTATAATTCAGAAATGTAGCCATAAAATACAGTTTTCTTTCTCTCCATGGCCATATCCTAGGTCCTTAAATATTCTCAGCTTGGAAAGCAGAGCTTGCTTAGTTGGGAGATTATTTCCCTAATTGCATTGTCATGACATGTTTATGAGTATACATCAACTATCTTTCTTAAGAAAGTGACAGTGAAAACAGTTTCTCTCATATTTGAATCCCAGAATAACAACAGTAGCAAATTAGAAAGGAAGACAGGGCTAGAATTAACTAATATTAATATTGCCTGTTTTATGGATTGAAAAAAGAAAAAAATATGATATTATGTAGATATAGGATGGCTAAATAGAGTAAAAGTTCCTAAAGGCACCAATAAAACTTGATTTTTCCTCTCAAATTTTCCTCCTCAGTATCCTTCTAGCTATGGAATTAGAATAGGCAATAAAATTTTGTAGCTAATTTTTTTACCTAATTGTGATGTTAATTCTCTAGCAAGCAACACAAGCTCAATACATAAGAATATGTTCTTACTTTAAACTTTTTTATTGTAGTAACAAATATGCAGCACGACATTTCCCATTTTAACCACATAGTGGAGAATTCAGTAGTAGTAGCTATCTATATTCACAATATTATGCTATCATCACTGATATCCACTATTCCTACTTTTTTTTTTATCACTTCAAACAGAAACTACTCATTCATTAAGCTATAACTTCCTTTTCTTTCCCTGACCCCCATGCCCTGGTAACCGATAACTCCCCCATCTGTCTCTGTAAGGCTTGCTTCTGTGAGGTGTATGAGTGAGATTGTATAACATTTACGTTTTTGTGTCTGGCTTTTTCTGCTCAGCATGATGTCTTCAAGGTTCATTCATGTTGCAGCATGCATCAGAACTTCATTCCATTTTACAGATGAATAACACACCATTATATTGATATACCATATTTTGTTTATCTGTTTATTTTGATATTAGTAACACTTCCCTAGGTATATTTCAAAAATAAGATTTTGCCATCCAGAACACTAGGGTCCTCTAGCCCTTTTGCCTCTTGTAGATAGGGAAGAACAACCATTTCTCCATTGTGAGTTTTTTTTTTTAATTTTAATTTTCTACAAAAGTATCTAAAAGTTTTCTTCATAAAAAATGTTCATAAATTGTGAATTTTTCCCACTAAAAGCTTCTTCTTAATAAGCCACTTTTTTTCTGCTTCCAGGTAAGTTATTTCCTTCTCTTAACAAATAGAAAAATATATGTTTTCAGATTCTTGACAATAGTCAATATAGAACTGAGAGAAGAGAAACAAAAGAAGCAAGCCCTATCATTATTTTGGCTTTCTGCCTGTAGGCAATTTATAAATCCTGGGGCAAGGGTGGGGAAACCAAAAGAGCTGTGGCAGGAGTTTGGAGTACGGAGAAGTTGAAGTGACAAGAATAATTGGGCAGATTACTTATTAATATGGAGCTATACAAAGAAAGAGCTTCTGTAGGTAATCTTCGTAAAGATCCTAGGGAATATCTGGTTGAATACCAGTATTCATGTATAGGGTAAAACTCCATGTGATTAGACAAAGAAAAACTTCAGAGGAAAGAGTGATTATTAAGTTCATGGAAACTAAACACTTTTTGTAGCTCAAACTCATTAATCCTTCAAGAGCCTAGAAATAAAAATGGAGACACCCCATTGAATATATGGGCATTTAGTAAAGATGTGATTAAGATCATACTCTGGTAGCTGGACTGAAATAGTCTTATAGAATAGATTAGTCTAGACCAAGGTCCAGCAAACTAAGGCCGTTACACCAAATCCTTCATAGTACCTGTTTTGTAAATACAAATTTATTGGAACAACACTCTTCTCATTCATTTACAGATTGGCTATGGAGGTTTTTGTATTAAACAGCAGAGTTGGTTAGTTGTGATAGAGACCATAAGACCTGAAAAGTATAAGATATATACTATTTGGTGTTTTACAAGAAAGTTTTCTGACTCCTCTGTGGATGTACCCGATAAAAAAAGATATGCATGCAACTCCACACCTGTCAGAAGAAAGTCTAATATTGTTAAAAGCAAGACCACAAAATAGAACAACCATAATATAAAATTACATCTGTCATCTAATTAAAAATTGTTATATATGCAAATAAACAAGAAAATGAATATATAAGCAGGAGAAACAGCTTATGGAATAAACAGAAATAGATCTTAAAATAAGCTATTGTTAACTTGCACAGAATGCTCAACAATTTAAAGGAAAACATGAACACAATGATATGAACCATGGTGACTTAGAGCTATGTACCCCATAAAACATGGTCTTAAACTTAATTCATTCCTGTGGGTATGGACCCATTCATTGTGAATGGGATCTTTTGATGAAATTATTTCAGTTAAGGTATGGCCCACCTGAATCAGGATGAGACTTTATCCTATTACTAGAGTCCTTCACGAGCAGAATGGAAAGCTGTGGGAAGGAATTGGAAGTCAATAGAACCCAGAGAAGTCAGTATAGGCTGTCATGTGCATTGTCCTGTGACAGAAAAGTCAAGGAAAAAGAGTGACTGGCAGCCAGCCACAGATACCAGACTTCAGGAAGGAAATGCCCCCCTGGTGATGCCTTGATTTTGGATTTCTGATAGCCTCCAAACCGTGAGCCAATAAATTCCAATTGTTTAAGCCAGTCCAATGCGTGATATTTGTTTTGTCAGTCGGGAAGCTAAAACATGAACAAAGGGAGATTCTAGAGATGAACATACAATGCCAGAAGTAAAAATTTTTCTGAGTGAAGGTAACAGTAGATTAGATCCTACAACAGAACAGATCAATGAAATTAAAAACAAATCAAAAAGATAAAAATCAAAGTACAAACAGAATGAAAGTATTGAAAAAAATGAGAGGGAACTCATTGATTTGTTTGGCAGTATCAGTTGGTAGAAATACATTTAGTAGTATCCAAAAAAGAAGGAAAAGGGGCAGAAGAATATTTAAAGAAAGCCTTCTTAGAGAGACATATGTATATATGATGCATGGGCCCTCATACCAAGTAATCCCACTCTTGGAAACCTTGCCTATAGAAATAAAACATAGTAAGTAATACTATATAGAAAGGATACTATTGATGAGATGTTCACAGAGTTAAAAAATTATCTAGCAAGTTGACCAATGCTTATATTATTGTATGATAAAACAATATGCAGAAAGAACAAATAATAAAACAATTAGACCACTTACAATGGACAGATTTCCAAACTGTATTGTTATTTGGGAAAAACAAGATGCAAAAATTGTTTATAATATAGTCTCAAATTTTAATAGATACTATTAAAAATGTAAGCAAATGATTTTTTAAAATAAGATCTTAAAATAAGATTATGTGAGTATAAAGAGAAATACGAAAGGATTAATACTAGGTTTAAAACATAGATTACCTCTCTAGGAGGTTGTAGTAGGTAGTAAAGATAAATAGTATGGCATGCAGAATAAAGAAAACAAGTATACTAAAATGCAACCTGAAAATTATTATACTTTATATATTTTAAAAATTATATGTGTGGTATTTAAAATTAATATGTCCTAAAACTTAGTATTGTCCAATGATAAAATAATTGACTTAAAAATAGATAATTCTCCAAAGGTATACAAATGGCCAATAAATAATGAAAAGATACTTGATTTCATTATCATTAGGGAAATGCAAATCAAAACCACAATGAGATACCATTTAATACCCACTAGGATGGCTATTATTTAAAATATATATATAAAATAACAAATATTGATGAGGATGCAGAGAAATTGGAATCCTCGTGCACTGCATTGCTGGTGGGAATGTAAAGTGGTGCAGTGTGGACAAAGTTGGCAGTTTTTCAGAAAGTTAAACATAGAATTACCACAGGATCTGGCAATCCTACTTCTTGGTACATACCCAAAGGAGTAAAAAACAGGGACTCATACAGATATTTGTACAGCAAGGTTCAAACAGCATTATCCACAAGAGCCAAAAGAAGGAAGCTAAGTGTCCAGTGGTAAAGATGGAAAATTTTGCATTGCATATGTTACCACAATAAAATACACACACACACACGCAAATAGAATTATTTAGTTTTAGTTTTCTTGGTTGCTCAAGCAAATGCCATGCAGTGTGTCTGCTTAAACAATGGGAATTTATTAGGTCATGGTTTTTGGCCAAAAGAAAGTACAAATCAAGGTGTCCTCAAAGTGACACTTTCTTTCCAGAGATTGGAGTTTTAGGGCTGGCTACCTGTGATCTTGGACTCCTCTGTCACATGGCAATGCCTCTGTCACAGAGGCAATGGTGGCCTCTCCTGGCTTCTCTTTTCTCTTCTATGTTCCATTGACATTTAGCTTCTTGTTCCCTGTGTGTGTGTGTGTGTGTGTGTGTTTCCTCTCTCTCTTTGTCTTAATTTCAATCCATTTATAAAGGATTCCAGTAATGGGGTTAAGACACATCCTGACTGAATTGGGCCACACCTCAACTGAAGTAACCTCTTCAGAAGGTCCTACTTAGCAATGGGTTCACATCCAACCATTGTTGGATTATGTTTTAAGAACAAGTTTTTCTTAGGTATATAGCTCCAAACCACACACACACAGACACACACACACAAAAACATGTCAAACATATATAAAATATTATGTACACACCCATCTACATATTAAGTCTATAACTTCTTTATATATATATATAAATAAATATATATATATATATATTTATATATATATATTTTTTTGCATGGGCAGGCACTGGGAATCAAACCCGGGTCTCCAGCACAGCAGGTGAGAAATCTGCCTGCTCAACCACCATGGACTGTCTTAATTCTATAGCTGCTTAAAACAAAAATAAGATAATGTAGATTTTTAAAAATTTATGCGTAAGATTATTCAAAACAATATTATTATATTTGTGAATAACATAAATCTAAATGCACAAATACAAAAATGTGTTGCAACTATTTTGCATATTTTATAAATTCAAGTTCTTTTTTAGAAAAGAGTTTTAGAAATTAGTTCAGTAAATGAGAGAATAAAATATTTGTATAATAAATAATTTTGCCAAATTTTTACATTACTGATACTGGTAATGCATGAAATTATCCATATCATCTCACTCTTGCAAACACTGGATATTATCATTTTAATGTCAAGAATAGCTACTTTGCTAATAAAAGATGGTATTTTATGGATTTAGCTTGCCGTTTTTGGTTAGAATAAAATGGCTAAAAATACTATTTTAATTTCATTGATTTCTTTATTTTGGATCCCTGATCCATTGACAATACTATAAAATAATACAAAAATTATTTTTTAGATTTATGTGGGCCTTTTTCTTCAAGGTATTTTCTGAAATAGTTTATTATAGGAGTTTAGTATTGGTTTGTTATTCTCTATCTTGGTTAAACTTTTGACATACAGATGTTTTAAGTAATATGATGTCAAACTGGTCCCCGTTCTTTCTGTTTGTTATATTTTCTACTGTGTTCAAGCTTAAAAGGTCCTTTCTCTTGAGTAAGAGTTACATGTAGCCAGTATGAAATTTACCCTGTAGGACTTTGGAGATACATAGAATAGAAAGGATTCCTAAAGTTCAACTGAATATCAAGTATTTTTCTGTAGACTGAATGAGTAAGTGCATTGCTAACTTTTCAGTTCGTACAAATATTTTATCCTAAATAAAAAGTACATGGGCATTCCAAAATAATAAACTTTCAGGAATTGAATGAAATTTTGAACTTTTCAGTCAACAGATACTGTGGTAGTATGAGTTAGGTACCCTAGAAAAAGATATGCTTTTAATCTTAATCACATTCCCATAGGTGTGAACCCATGGTGAATAGGGCCTTTTGAAGGGGTAATATTTAGTTCCAGTGTGGTCAACTGAATCATGATGGGTCTTAATCCTATTACCGAAGGCCTTGTAAAGAAAATATGCCACTGGGAGGAGTCAGAGGTCGGAAACCAGGAGTTAGTGAGAACCCAGAATAGAAATGAGAGGTTGTTGCCATGTGACTGGGGGGCCAATGAATCCGGGGATTACCAGCTAGTGAGAGCTCTGCAACTCTGGCAAGAAGCAAGCCTTGCAGGTTTCAAAGCCAACAACAATTTCCTGTTGTTTAAGTCAATCCATTGTATGATATCAATCATAGCAGCTGGGAAACTAAGATAGATACTAAAGGAACATATTTATAATGTAGTAGATTGAAGTTTATTTTGATACCAGGAACTTCTTATAGTAAGTTTGGAGAACCCTACTACAGAAGTATACTTAATATTTACTATAATTTATTTCTGGCATACTTGTGAATTGAAGTTTTCAGATTTATATATAATCCACTTGGAGGTTATCGTGTTATCAAGTATTAGGTAAGAATACATTCTCTTTCAGACTTCATAGTTTTTCTAACATATTGCATTTGCATCTCTTAAAAATTCTTTCTATATATAATATATTTTGTGGCTAAAGCAAACCATTTTTTTTGCCCATTATGACTTAACAGGCTTAACTGATACAATGTACTTTCAATATTTTACTTGCATATTTTCTTGTTTTTGCCTACTCAAGTTGTATTCAGTCACTTTCAACTTCCATAATTTTTCTCTTTTTCACTTTTAGTTTAAGGATATAGTTATATCCGCTTGAAATATTTAAAAATTTCTTATTCTGTTTCCTAATGCTGGTATATCTTAGTTGGTTGTAGTGACATTACAATATGTTTTTAATTTTTTATTATAGTTTTGTGGAGTTTTTATAGTTGAAATTAATGAAAATAATCTACTCAATAAGAAGTAGAAATTTAACACTACTATCAAAAAGAGGATAAACTATTGCAAGTTTTCAAATAAGGCCTTGCCTCAGAGTTATAAGTAACTGCTTTCAAAAACTAATAAACACATAATTTTGATAGATTGTGTTGAAACAGAAAAAATAGCAAATGGGACTATTTAACTAATTCCAAAGAAATATAAATAACATGATATTAAACCATTTTTGATAAAGCATATCTTGAATGCTTATTATTATTTGATACACCCTGTGCTTTGTGATAGTAAAGAATAAGAGACATGATCTCTGTCCTCATGGAATTTACTAGGAAATGAGACATAATCAGCATAAAAAAAATCCTATTGACCTACATTGTCTAATGTGATAGCCACCAGTTCCACGTGGTTATTAAGCACTTGAAATGTGGTATGACCAAATGAAGATGTGCTGTAATTGTAAACTACTACTAGATTTTGAAGACTTTGTACAAAAAAATGTAAAATATCTCATTAATAATGTCTGTAGAGTACATTTTTAAACTATTATTCTTTGTTATATCATATTATTAATTTTATCTAACTTTTTAAAATATGGCTATTAGAGAAGTAAAATTACTTGTATGCCTGTCAAATTTGGTGCACATTATATTTCTGTTGGACAGCTATCTCATACACAATTTGTCCTTGTATTCTATGATATAATGGTGATAAAGGACTGTCCTATGGAGGAGTACATTGGAGATTTTAAGGAGAAAAATAACAAGGCAAGTTTCAAGTATCACCACCAGCTACCAAAAGATGTTTCATGAACTCTTCATTTCCATTAGTTAGTATAATTCTGTTCAATGCAGGCCATGGCCAGCATTTTGAAAGCCAAGAATCAACAACAAGTGTCCTGTGGCAACAACAGAGGTAGATTCTCCATCCATGGAGAGAGTGTAGAGCATCCTCAAATTGGAGGCTCTTTTAAAGATAAATTTCTGCCAACTATCCTGACTAAGCTAAAAAGTTAGATTTAGAAACTAGTAGCCATAATGTTCTGTATGCAGACATTGGAAAAACCATAAAGTGATAAAGCCAAAGTGAAACTAATTATTCTTTTAAGCGAAGGTTGTATGCAGAACTCTTCAACTTATCTATACATTCTATCATCTTAAATCCTTTTATTCCATTTTAAAATAATTAAGTTTTCTCTATTTGCAGTAATAAGTACCAATTTAATTAAAATCAAGCACAAGGAAATGCATTGGAAAGATATAGGATAAGTCAACATTTATACTCAGAGGTTGTAAGAGAAGACTAGGATATACTGCAAGAACAAATCAGGAATTTCTGGGCTTCTAGAAGACAGATGTTGCTCACTCAAACTTTTCTTTCTCAGGTTCCTCTGAAATGAATATTCCATGAGAAATTTTTGTCTTTGTTTATATTAATGCATGATAGACAATGTCATCGACTCAACAACTTCACCTTTCCCCCATTTAACTTTGCAAGTTCTATCACTTTCAACAGTGGGATGAATTCCACCTCTTGGACTTTGGGCTTAGCCATGCATGTGTCTTTGCTTTGGCCAATACTATGTCTATGGAAGTAGCAGGTGCTAATTCCTAGTGCTATCTTGCATCTCTATTAATGACATGTCTTGGCACACTCTCTACTCCAAGGATGAAAAGAGATATGTAACATCCCAGCTGTCCTGCAGAATCCAATGACAAGAAGAATCAATGACAAACCAGTCAAGAACAGCAGAAACCTATCCATTTCACATACACATGAGAAATTAATAAATTTTATTTCATCCACTGAATTTTGGGGTTGTTGTTACTCAAGAATAGTGAACCAATATACAACATAATATTTCAATTCCTAGTATAGTATGATTGACCTAGCTTAGCTTATGTGCTTGCAAGGGGTGACAAGTTAACTTGCTTTGTCATTCTATCAATTATTACTTCTGATAATGTAATGGTAGACCCTCAAACAGAAACAGGTTTTCTTTGGAAGATAAAATGGATGCTGGTGTGGTAGTCAAAAAACAGACTAAAAAAATAGTCTGTTCTATTTTTATATATAGTCTGTTCTATCTAATCAAAACTAACAATAAATGAAAGAGGAAGAACGTTCAATGTAGATTTGGTCTACATTATATAATGTTTTATGATATTCATATTTTTGAAATCACAAATTAAGTAATATTCTATAGGCACAGTGACAAAGTAGCATTTTTTAAGAAACCATTATATTTTGATTTTGGAAATTAACATAATGAAACATTGCATATTATTTAATATGGTAAAAGAAAAATCCATGATAAATTTCACTACTTTTTCTCAGTAAAAGCAAAAGATAAGAAAAATTGAAAGGAAAACTTAAAAGCAAAGAAGAATTCTAATAACATACCAATGAATAGATCATTCCTTTGAGTTTCTGCTCTCATCTTTCCACGGTATGTTGGAAAGAAAGTACGTATGGTAATAATAGTATTTTTACCATTTTGTTTTCCGATAATTTAACATACCTACATGATTCATTTTATTGAATTCGAATTGTAATATAATTTTCATTGGATTATGTCAATCAACTCCTTGTATTCGAAACTTTCAGCTTCTCATCTGTTCACCTTTGCCATGATTTTACCAACATTAGCTGCCTTAGAAAAGTGTATGGGATTTAATTGGAACATGTTATGTTAAATTATCCCAGGCCCCGGTATGAAAGACACTTTTTGAATTAAGTTTTAGAATTTTATTTGAACTATAACAATGCAAATTATAACTTTGTATTATAGTTCTGGGATGTACTCAAAAATTAAGACGCAGCATATTGTTAATTTTGCCAGGTGGTACATTTCTTTTGTATTGACAGTGCTTACTACTACACAAAATGAATTTACTCTAAAAGAATGCCCCAAACTCCTATCTTGTACCACACAGATTTCTTTAATTAGCCATTATTAATATGCCTTCAATAGCAATACATGAGGCTAACAAGATATTCATAACTAAATATTTAAATGCTAATGTGCATTTGTTATAAAATGAAATATTTAAATAAAGAAAAAATAATTTTATATCTAATGATTCTCAGTTATATGAATGAAGATATGTGTGTATCTTATTTTAGGGAAGTTAATAGTAATTACTGAGCTTTTTTAATAATGCAAAATTGAATTCATCAAAGCATAAACAGTTCAAATAATATCATGTTTGTGTGGTCCAAAATTTTAGTGTGTTAACTACCTTCTGAGATATATTCTACCTCATAGCCTCCTTACATGCTGAGAAACATATTGAGGAATTATAAACATGTCGTTTAAAATATGTTGTCATATATTGTGCAGTAACTGGATTTCTGGAAAACCTGCCCAAAGCTTAAGAAAAATTGAAAGAGTTTAAAGTGTAATCTGTCTGCTCAAAGCAGTATTTCATTTGTTAAGTAAATTATAACAGTGAAATACAGACGTTTACTCAGTAGAATAACAATTTCTGAGAGAAATTGAAGTCATCAAAATGCTCATGATATAGCAAATAAAATGCACTTTTTATAAAATGATGAGTATCTCATGATAAGAATAGTGTTAATATATTGTGTATGTATAGTATATGTGTGTGTATGTAGGGGTATGTAGAAAGAAAAAGGGAATGAGAGAAAGAGGCTGAGCGAGTTAACACCTAAAAAGAATTATAACCAAAAGTTAATAGTGATCATCTGGTTGGCGGGATTATGAGTTCTTATTTTCCTGTATTCTGTCTCACACTTTCTTGTATTTTTAGTTTTTCATTAAGAATATATATGATTATTATGCTAATAAAATAATAATTGCAAGAAAATGATTAGTTTTCTTTAATACTAATATTGCAAATGAAACATGTTTATGATTGATTTAATATATATTGTACTAATGATTAGTTCTTTCATCAGGAAAGCTGTAGCTCCTGGAACCATCTACTCCATTATAAAACTACTGTTCAATTTATTTTACTTCTAAGAAATGAATTCTCTTTTTTCTTGGACCTCTAATTACCTTTCACCTTATCTTCTCAAGCTAGTACCATAAAGGGCTGGGGAGTTTGTGGTGGATGCTATGGTGTGCTACAAGGAAATACCCATTCTATCCGTGAAAAGAAGTGTTACCTGATGGTAGCTCTGAACTGAGTCCTTTCACCAAAAATGGCCTTGGCTGAAGGAAATTGAGTCACCCAAAATTTGACAATGTCTTCCCCAGGATAGTTCAGCATCCAATGATGGTTAATGTGATGCCCTCTTGCTGGGACTGAGGACATCTCTGAGGGGCCATCCACTTTCAGGTCTCCTATGGGGTTGGCTCAAGCTTCTGTTTCTACTGTAGCTATTACTTCTGATGCTTCTGTCTTCTCTTCCAATCCTGCTTCCTGTATTTCTTTACAGATATTGTTGCTGACAAACTTCCTGCATATAAATCTCTGACACTGGATCTGTTTTCCAGGGAACCTGACAAAGTGATTACACAAAGTTGCCTCCAGCTAATGTAAAGGAATATTCATTGGGGTTACACAAGAAATGCTGAGGCTTTATTTGGGGGATGGGTGGGAGCAATTTTCAGCTCCAACCTGAAATGGAAATATCTTTCCCTTCCCCTAGCATAAAACATGACAAAGGACCCTGAGTAGGTAGGAAATTTCAGGATAGAGAGAGTTGTGGCCTAAACAGACAGACATACAATAATCCTGTGGAAAACACATGAAGTTGTTTAGCACATTGTAGAACATCGTAGAAGAATGCAAACTCTCTGTGGAAAGAAACTGGTACAATAATAAATTAATGTGAACTTGGGGTTTTTATGATTCAAAGACTAAGTACAACTGGTAATGGCTCATAAAATGATTGTCAGAAAAAAGAAGATCAGTAGAGTTGGGACAAATTAAAATAATTCAATTAAACCCATGCTTATTAAATTCTTAATGTGTTTTTCTAGTTCTGTTCTAGATGCTGGAGACACAGGAACAAAGCAAACAGATTAAAGAATTTGCTCTACTACTGATAATAAGTATTAAAGGACAAAAACAAAGCTAGGAAGAGGAATAGACAATTGTGGGTGGAGTTTACATGGGGTGGAAAAACAAGATCTCTCTGAGAAGGTAATATATAAGTAAACACCCGAAAGAATAGGTGGAGTGAACCATCTAGATATCTGAGGGAAGAAAATAAAAAATGACTTTTAGAAAAGATAAAAATAGAGATTTGTGTGTGTGTGTGTGTGTGTGTGTGTGTCACGAGTTAAGTTCCTTAGGTGAAATCTGATATACTTCTCTGTCCATTGTTTGTCCAGGTCTCATTTTTTAATCTCTTGGTTGCTTATCTTGCATTGTCTCTAGAGCTTTGCCATCCCACAAGTTTTCAAGCCTGAGAGCAACTATCATGTTGCCTACATCCTGTCCAGGTTTGTTTTATCCAGGAAATCTGCACCTAATAGCATCTACTACTCATTTAGTGGGAAAAAAATAAGAGAAGCATAAACACAACCCCACAGTCTGGGTCCTGCATCCACTGAGCACCAGGATTGTTTTCCTCCTTGCTTCATTCCATGACCAGGGATTGTTAACCGTTACTACATGAGTAATGTAAACATCTTCCAAACCTTTTCCAGAGTGACTGTACTATTTTTTAATCCAAGCAGTAACGTATGAAAATTCTAGTTGTTCTACATTCTTATCAGTTGGTTTTATAGGTATTTTAAAATTTTAGCTCTATCAGTTGGTTTTATAGGTTTTTTTTTTCTGCTTTAGCTCTTCTAATAGGTACGCAATGGGTATTTTATTATATTTTAACTTGCATTTTCCTAATCACTTATTATGTTAATCATATATTTACATTAATTTGCCAACCACATACCTTCTTTAGCAACTTGTCAGTTCAAATCTTTTCCCCATTTATTTTAATTAAGTTGTTTTCTTGTTGAGTTTTGTGTGTTCATTCTACATATCTTTTGGCTACAAGTATTTTATTAGCTATATGCTTGGTGAATATTTTGTCTTTGTGGCTTGTGTTTTCATTATTTTAACAATTTTTTTATGGCACAAGTTTTAAATTTTGAGAGTCTTAGTTATCTTTTTTTAATTTTATGTATTGTGCTTTGGTGTCATTGGTAAGAAAGCTTTCCCTAATCAAAGATAATAAAGATTTTCTACATTTTTAAGCTAATAATTTTATATACTTTAAAATTTGTGTCTATGCTCTATTTTGAGTTAATTTTCATATATGATATGAGGCATTAATCAAGATTCATTCTTTGTATATGCGGGGATGTCCAATGGCTTTAGCACAATTTGTTGTAATGACTATCCTTTCTCCAATGAATTGTCAGTTTGAACCTTTGTCAAAAATTAATTGACAATGTGGGTTTACTTTTGGACTATTATTTAACACTGATCTATGTGTGTATTCTTTCATGAATATGAAACTGTCTTATTTAGTGTTGCTTTATAATGTCTTAAAATTAAGAAGTGTGTGTTTTTAACATTGTTATATTTTTCAAAATAATTTTGGTTACCATCATAGTCTCTTCTTAGAATCATTTTGCACATATATGCAAAGAATTCTTCTGGGATTTTCATTATGATTATACTAAGTTGTTCTGGTTTGAAAAGATTTATGTACCCTAGAAAACCCATGTTTTAATCCTGATCTAATCTTGTGGGAGCAACTTTTAAACCCTATTCAGTACTGTATATTGGAAACTTGATTAGATTATCTACATGGAGATGTGACACACCCAATTGTGGGTATTAACTTCTGTGATGATCTCTCTCTCTCTCTCTCTCTCTCTCTCTCTCTCTTCTACATGTTAAGTGCTTGGAATTTTATCCTACACATTTTCAATATGATGTTAGTAAGCACTAGGTTCCGTTACAATTCTGAAAATCTTTGCTACGTAGACTTCAGATAATGTAGTTCAGAGTTGAGCCCAGGGCTTCATACAGAGGTTTCAAGAATCTCTTTCTACAGCTTCCTTATTTCCATTATCTTCTCTTTAGATTCTGACATTCTCACTCCCAAGGTCTTCCATAACAGAATTCCGACTAAAAGGCCCAGACTTTAGACTCTTTGTGCTGTTAGGCCCTTCAAATGATGCCTGGTGGAAAAGCATGGAGAAAAAAGAAACTTTCTGAATTCCACTGCCAGTCTTCTACCACTACACTGTTACTGCTACCATGAATCCTGCATAACTTCATTTTTGGATGTTACTGGGATTAGAGTTGCAAGAATGAAAAAGGCCCTGCTTGATCTGGATGGTTAAAAGTTTTCCTTTCCACAGGGACCTCACTGAATGCCACTTATGGAGAGGGTATGACTTTGTTACTAATGCTTGCATTAATTATGGTCTGGAAAGCCAAAAGAGATGTGTCCACATAGACTATCACCATTGCTGGAGAAAGGGAAATTGCCCCTTCTTTTCTGGCATTCAACTTGAGTAGGGGTAGAGTGTCAAAATATTTTTGTCGTTGTTAGTTGGGAGTGCCAACAACAAGCTGGTACTCACATGTGGTACTCCAGGAGGAAACTAGCTCAATTCTGAAGGGTGCTTGCTTTGTTTAGGGCCAGTAGAGCCAAAGAGTTCTTCACTAACGGGGTGTCTCCACCACTGATTATAAGGGAGGGGATTGTCACATCATTGTTGGTGTTTGCCTGGAATAGGTCCAGGAGAATCAGTAAAAGCTCAATCCCATAGACAATACTGCTGCCACTATGAGGAGTAGACATTGGGAGTGGTGTGTCCTCTGTTGTTGGTGATCACTGATAAATCAAGTCCTAATCTCCTTAACCAGACTGCCTGCTCTTATCTCCATTTCAGAACTCCTTTGCTAACTGCTGTGTGAATTTTGTCCAGGACTTTTGGTTGGAATCAGTGGGCAATATGTATTGGGCATGCTTTTTCCATCTTGACTCAAACTTGAAGTCTGACAGTTGTTTATTCCTGTTTTGGAAAAGTCTTTGTCACATACCTGTGGCTTTACCATTGTAAATCCCATCCTCATTGCTTCTATCTACAAGACTCCTGATAACTATCCTTAACTTATTAAAAGCCATTAGTATTGGGCTATTTATTATTTTGGGACCTGACACCAAAACTGCATTACTTCATTCTCAATATAGATCTCAACTAACTCTGTGTCTTTGTCCATCTCATTTCCAAATATGTGCTACTCCTTTCCTTTTCAGATACCCATTACATGTCCATAGTTCTGGTCTTCTCATTATACAGAATTGTTCACCCTCTGAAACGGCAAATTCTGGTACATGTTTCCACTTGAGCACTCTATTTTTCCAATGCACTCTTGGTCAGTTTCTTCTAGCACATATATTCATATATGAATTTTCTAAATTTCTCCATCAGTTGAGTCTTATACATTCTCTCTGTGAAACTTCTTTGACTTATTGAAAATTATTTCACATGCAACCAGTAGAAACCTACAGTTGTTGTTTCCTTGGCTGCAAACTTGGTGCCTTAAATAGAAGATATTTATTTTCTTAAATTTTTGGAATTCAGAAGTCCAAAATAAGTTTTACAGGGTCAAAATCAAGGTGTCATCACATGAAGCTCTCTCTAGAGGCTCCCAGGGGAGAATTCATCCCCTGCCTCTCCCAGCTTATGGTGACTGCTGGAATCCATTGGTTTGTGGCCTCTTCACTCTAAATATCTCCATCCATCTTCATATCACTTTCTCCCCTGCACATGTCACATTTACCTCACCTCCCTCTTATAAAAATACATGTCACTGCATTTATTTATTTATTTATTTATCTATTTATTTATTTATTTATTTATTTTTTGCATGGGCAGGCACTGGGAATCGAACCCATGTCTCTGGTATGGTATGGCAGGTGAGAACTCTGCCACTGAGCCACCGTCACACTTCTCCCATGTCTCTGCATTTAAGATCACCTGGATAAAGTAGGATAATCTCCTCATCTCAACAGTCTTAACTTAATCACATGCGAAGACCCTTTTTCCAAAGAAGGTAACATTTACAGATTCCAGAGATTAGGAAATAGCTTTGGGAGACAATATCAACCTACCACACAATTTATAGAAGTGTAAACAAAAATAAATTTTTTTTAGGATAAAAGAATGATTCACATGAAGTCCAACTTTGGGGCTTGCAGCCCAGCTTATTGATAGATCAGAATCAGGGCATGGAAAGCCATTAGACTGCCTCTCTCTCTCTCTCTTTCTCTGTTTTACCCATATCTTTTTAAGAGAGGCACACAATTCTCTTTTCTCCAGGATGCCTTATTTGTTTCACTTTTGTCTCTCCCCACAGAATAATTGTCTCTTCTTTGTACACAAGGAAAAAATTTTTTTTCATTTTGCTCTTATGTCTGTTAGCTTAAATATGAGCAGAAGTAAAATTTATTGGTGTTTTAGAGTCATACTTTCTAACTTTTAATAGGATAATCTGGATAAGATATTAGGTCATGTATACATTTCATACTTCACTGGATCAAGAGTATAGGGGCATGGAGCACAAACATATTTGCAAGCAGTCATTCCTGAGGAATGAGCAGGACTGAGCACCACTACCAAATGTCTACTACAAAAAAATCTTCATTTGTTTCTCTGTGTATTTCATATTTCACTTTATATGTTATTTAGTTATTATTATCAATATCTTGAATTTCTTATTCTCGCTATCTATTCATTGCATAACCCAGAAGTACCATAACCCTAGATGGATCCAACAATCTGTCTTCTTTCTGTCTGTATATTGGTTTGTTCACCCTACCAGAATGCAATATACCAGAAATGGGTTGGCTTTTATAAAGGGGTTTTATTAAGTTGCAAGTTTACAGTTCTAAAAATGTCCAAACTAAAGCATTCAGAAAAAGATACTTTGACTCAAGAAAGGGCTGATAATGTTTGAAGTTTCTCTGTCAGCTGGGAAGGCACATGGAAACATCTGCTAATTTTCGCATTTCAAAAGTCTTCCCTGGGGGCATTTTTCTTCTGTATCTCCAAAAGTCTCCTGTCTGTATCAACTCTGAAGCTTTTTCCAAAATTGTTCCCTCTTAAAGAACTCCAGTAAGGGACCCACCTTGAATGTATGGAGACACATCTCCATGGAAACCATCTATGCAAAAATTCCCACCCACAATTGGGTGGGTCATATCTCTATGGAAACAACTTAATAAAAAAGATCCCTCCCACCAATATTGAATCAGGATTAAATAACATGGCTTTTCTGGGGCACATGACAGTTTCAAACTGGCACAATATGCATCTGTATAGCTGGGAATTACAGGACAAAATCTTACCATAAAGAAG
Source organism: Myrmecophaga tridactyla (assembly GCA_004026745.1). Taxonomy (NCBI): domain Eukaryota; kingdom Metazoa; phylum Chordata; class Mammalia; order Pilosa; family Myrmecophagidae; genus Myrmecophaga; species Myrmecophaga tridactyla. Next base: position 36,845 of record PVIY010006024.1, on the reverse strand, counting down.
ATGGTGTCACTAGAATAATGACATTGCATCCAATTAGGCCAAATTCAGCCTATTTGGCTCTGACCTTCTATACTTCCCTGGTTACAGTGTTCTCCCAACAAAACAAATCAAAACAAAAATTTAAACCTCCCACATTTTGCTCAGAGTTCCAAGGTTTCATCTGTCCCTTCACACACATGCTTGAAATTGAGCTAATCAGGGAGATACCATGGAAGAGGGTGGAGGAGGGAGCTCCAAGACAATCTCCTCCTAACAAAACAACAATTAAACAGACAAGGACTGTTTGAAACAACTATTTTGAAACTCTGAAGGCCAGAAGAACATTGTACAGCACCCAGGGAAGAGCAGGAGGAAGAAGCAGATAAATTATGGTAAAGAACTGTAAATTGGTCTCTCCGTGTATCCGCTAGCAGTGTCCATCCTGACCCTCTGGGAAGACTGCAGCAGGATCTCGACCCTGGCTGGCTGCTGGTGAAAGAAAGTGACATAAAAATCCTGTTCCCTAAGAATGGGCGTACGCACAGCCAAATGCTGATCATGGGTTTTGATCTGCAAATTCAGATCTCTGGGTCCTGGCTCTGAGAGCAGTTCTTATTTCAATACACCCCTGGACAAAGGCAGTGGCAGCTGTTGTTTCAACCTTCCATGGACAGGGGTATAGGCAGGGGTACAGAGATTTAAAGATTCAGGCTTTCTGAGGATGGCAGGGGACAATTAGCTGAAGGCCTACATTTGCTGGGCAGGATAGGAAAGCTCAGTTTTGGGGAGCTGCCAGAGAAACTTTTGGTGCCCTTCCTGATCCCCACCCCAGAGCACTTTGAAGCCCATCTGTGCCCTCTTTGGGTCTATGGCCTTCTTTTGCTGGAAAAGACTGAGTTGGGAAAGTCTTCTCTGGGGGAAGTCTTCTCCTCTCAGAAAGTGCTCTCCAGGCAAAAACAGCATGAGACAAAACTACAGAGGTAGACAGTCTGGGGCAAAGTACTGCCAGATCAAAATTCAGAAGAGGGAGGTTTGTCTTCTGAGAAACAAAGGGGACAACTCAACTCCTGTAAACTGGGGAACTCCAAAACAACTAATAAGCAAAAGCTCCAGGACAAGAGAAAGAGGTAGACACACAGGGAAAGCCCTGCACACAGCATTTGCATTGGGCACACCTTCCTGATAGGAGAGCTGAAGTTCAAGCAAATCTCTGTCTTATCACCAGCTGGTTACCAAATCATGAAACAGACATCCCAGGGAGTAAATCAAGAGTTGACACTTATAAATAGTAAAATGTACAGTGTCAGGTTGGCCACGGTGGCTCAGCAGGCAGAGTTCTTGCCGGGTTCGATTTCTTCTGGCCTCCGGAGCTTCAAAATAGGTTCTTTTAAACAATTCCTGTCCGTTTAATCATTGTTTTGTTAGGAGGAGGGAATATATCGATTCCATGCAAAAAAAAAAAATGTGCAGTGTACAAAAAAGTGACAAAGAAACAGGAATGATGGCTCATCCAAAGGAAGAGGATGAAAATACAGAAAACACCAACAAAGAAGATGAGAAGATGAGCTGTGGACATGTCATACAAAATCTTAAAAAAATGTTACTCAGGGGGCAGTGCCACGGTGGCTCAGTGACAGGATTCTTGTCTGCCATGTCGGAGACCTGGGTTCGATTCCCGGTACCTGCCAGTGCAAAAAAAAAAAAAAATACAAAAAGCAAAAAACAAAAATGCTCAGGTAGATGAAGGAAAGAACAGAGAAAGAACTAAAAGACATCAAATATGAGAGTTTAAGTCAAAAGATAGAAATTTTTAAAAGCCACCAACACTACTGGAGTTGAAGACTATGATAACTAGAATGAAAATGCCCAGGGGATTTTCAAGAGCAGAAAAGAAATATTAAAAGCAAAAATAGCTTAAGAGAAATATGGAATATTCTCAAACGAGCCAGTGTACACATTATGGGAGTCCCAGAAAGAGAAGTGTTCTAGTTTGCTAGCTGCCAGAATGCAATACACCAGAAACGGAATGGCTTTTAAAAGGGGGAATTTAATGAGTTGCTAGTTTACAGTTCTAAGGTCGAGAAAATGTCCCAATTACAACAAATCTATAGAAATGTCCAATCTAAGGCATCCAGGGAAAGATATCTTGGTTCAAGAAGGTCAATGAAGCTCAGGGTTTCTCTCTCATCTGGAAGAGCACATGGTGAACACGGCGTCATCTGCTAGCATCTTCCCTCCTGGCTTCCTGTTTTGTGAAGCTCCCCGGGAGGCATTTTCCGTCTTCATCTCCAAAGGTTGCTGGCTGGTGGACTCTGCTTCTTGTGGCTACGTCAATCTGCTTCTGCTCTCTCTGAATCTCTTATTCCCCTTTCATAGGACTCCAATAAACCAATCAAGACCCACCCAGACGGGTGGAGACATGTCGTCCCCAATCCAGTTTAATAACCACTCTTGACTAAATCACATCATCCAGGGAGACGATCTGATTACAGTTTCAAACATACAGTATTGAATAGGGATTATTCTACCTTTATGAAATGGGATTTATATTAAAACATGGCTTTTCTTAGGGGGCATACTTCCTTTCAAACCAGCATAAGAAGTGAGAAATGAGCAGAAGGAATAGTCATAGAAATAGTGACAGAACTTCCCAAACATAGCAAAAAGTGAGAATTTGCACATCCAAGAAACTCAGAAAACATCTGTCTTATCACCCCCTACTTACATGGAGAAAATACACCCTGTCACATACTGATTACACTACCAAATGCAAAGGATAAGGAGAGAGTTCTGAAAGCTGCAAGAGAAAAACAACATGTTATATGCAACAGACTCCCAACTAAATTGAATGTTGATTTTTCATCAGAAAAATGGGAGCAAGAAGGCATTGTGTTGAAGGAAAATAATTGCCCCTCAAGAATTTTATCTGGTAAGACTCTTTTAAAAATGAAGGAGAGATCACTGCATTCTTAGACAAGCAAAAGTTAAGGGAGTTCATCACCACTAGACCTGTCTCACATACAGTGCTAAAGGGAGTCCTTCAGACTAAAAGGAGAGGCCACTAGACAGTTGGTCAAAATCACACAAAGAAATAAAGACCTGCAGTAGGTGTCACTAAATGGGTAATTATAAATGCTAATGTTATTGTATTGTATTGTTTGGTATGTAACTCCACTTTTTACTTCATACAGATGCTAAAATGCAAATGCTTAGAAAGTAATGATGAATATAGGTTTTTGGACATGCAATGTGCACAGATATAAGTGGAAACAAGTACAAAAATAGTAGAGGGACAGATTATAGGAAAAGTGTTATAGGAAAAGTATATATGCATGCTATTAAAGACTGGGGAGCTGATAATTAGTGCAAAATTTCTATTTAGGTTGATTGTAAATGTTTGGTCATGGATAGAGGAGATATTTTCACTGTGACTAATTAACAGCCCTGATTAAAGTGTGTGAACGTGGTTGAAAGGGGAACTTTTAGATCATCGTTGTTACTAGAAGGAAAGCTAGAGACTAAAGGATGGGACTGTATAACACAATGAACCCTGTGTTGGACGATGTCTCTGGTGAATAATACAAATATGTCATTGTTACAAGGTGTTAATAGGTGATATGTGGGAAAATTCACCTAATGCAAACTATGGACTATAGTTAACAGCAATATTTTATTATTCTTTAATCATAAATAAATCTATAGAGACAGAATTAGATTATTGGTTATGGTAGGGGAACAGGGATTGTGGAGTTAATGCATAATGGCTGTTTGGGATCATGGAAAAGTGATGGTAAATTTGTTAATTCTATAGCATATCTTAATAGTGTGGAGTTTTCTATGTAGAAGATTTTAACAGAACCTATTGTTGAATGCTATCTGCCATCATCATGGGATTGGCAAGATTTGCATATAGAAATGGAATGCTTTCCATATTTCCTCAAGAAATACTGAAAAAAATTAAAGACAAATCTATGACAAATCTCATTAGCATAATTAGCAACTCTTCATACATACAGATAGAAATATATATTGAGATGGAAGAATAAGTGGTTAAATAGGTAAGTTGTAAATAGTCAATAAAAATTCATTATATTAATAGAAATAGCATCATTCCATGCATCCTATTTTAAGGTAAGTTTCATTGAAGCAAAACATATGTAGAAAATGGATTTACAAAAATTATCAAGGCCTGTATAATCAGCTGAAGTTACAGAATATTAAAAGAACAATATCATTGCCTCCTGTAATTTAACAGTATCCCAACTTCTAGCACCACAATTTAATTACTATGAATTCCATGTGAACAATATAAAATTAATTTTCCATAAGGGAAGAAAATAACCAAAGTAAACTGAGGGGTTTAACACACTTCCTGTAAACATTTCCTTGCCACAGAAGACATCATATTAGTCGCTGAAAGTTCTAAAGTTTAAACATATATTTATAGGAATATTTTGTATCTGGAATTATTTAATAACTCTCAGAAAACACATATTCATGTTTGAAGGATGAGGGAATTAGCTACTTGTTGTAAACACAATTTTGAGGCCTTGATATTGCATATGGGTTGACTGTTTTAACTTTTGTTCTTTCAAAGGAATCATGAATTCTATCTGAATCCTTTGTTCTTAGAAATTAGAAATATCTAAGAAATTTCTTAGAAATTAATCTTGCATAATTTAATTTTCATAGTGTTCATTCAGGTTTAATGTCTAGCATTTTTTTTGTCAAACATAATATTTCTTTTTTGAAAGGAACCCGTTTCTATTCTTTTCCAAAATTTTAGAGATTAGTTTAGGTAAGAACACAGTCAGGACTTTCTGGTTGGTGACTGGGCCACCAACTTTCTCCCTTTTACAGCTTGCTTCACCTCCATCATTTTTCTGCAGGAAGCAGGCCACATCATCACATGGACACCAGAAGTGATGTGTCAGGATGAGCTCCCCTTTAATTTCATTTCCCTTTATGTTGTTGTCAAATCAGTTATCTACAGGGAAATCACTTGCCTTTTCCATGTCTATGCGTGTGACATCACTCTATTCAATGAATGGTGAAAAGATCTGTGGAACTGTGGTACTTCCTTTTAGGTTTTCAGTAGTTTCTTAAATTCTGAGGAGGAAATTTTAGGTTTTAGTGTTAGATTTTAAAAGCCTTAGCAGGTATACTGCATAGGGCAGAGATGTAGCAGGCTCAATTTCTCACTGAAGTTGGGGTTTTTCTCTTTATTCTTTGGATTACGTTTTAAGAGAGGCAGGAGAATAAAAATGAAATTACTCTTTACCCTAGAAGATAATAGGAAATTTTATTTTAAGTTATTTGGTGTCTTAGGAGAAAATTGTATATATAAGTGAGACACTGTAAGATTTTCTTCAAAAGAAAACTATCTTGAGATGATAATTATAGAACTGTGGATATGCCTTTGTCTTGTTTTGTTTTGTTTTTTTACTGGTTTGTTAGTCTTGAAATAAAAGGACCAGCTCTGTTCCAGTTTCTTATAAACTCAGGACATGCTTGGAAAGCCAGAAAGCCTTATATGGTGATGAACGGCATTATCCTTACCTTCTGCAAGTGTTGGGTAGACTCTGCTGAAAATCAGGCTTAATATTTAATTGTAAGGGTATTATGGCTACCAAGGAGACAGAAGACACAGGCCTGTCAATTTCCTATGCCCAAATCAGGGCCACGATGATAACCTGCCACTGATGTGGGAATATGTGGGTTGAAGAGTTCTAAAATCTTGGGCCTCCAAATTCCCTTGAATTTTCCTAATAGTAGCAGCAACTTCTTTTTTCCAGAGAAGAATCTCTACTAACCTGGAGGCAATATAATTATCTCATTTGTAGCAATTTCCTTATGAGATGACTCTTTATTTTCCTCAAGATATGCCCTACCACTCCTCAATGCCCTTAAACTGATAATCAGACTCATGTCTCAGAATAGCCCAAGTAAATAAAGACAAACACTTCTCCCTGAAGAAATAACTTTCATGCCAAAGGACATAAATAGAATGGAGGGCCTCATGTAGGTGTCTATTATGAGAACGTTTGACCAGGAGTGTAGAATGTAAGTGGATAGTTAATTGATAAAAGCATACTCACTGTGATTCTGGGATTCAGTGTCCTGGAAAGGGCACCTAAAACCTGCTCTAATAATTTTCTAGAATGACTTCTTAGAACATGAAACACACTATGTTCTAAGTATTACCAAATGGAGATGCCAGAATTTCCTTTGCCTTTAATGAGTCAATTTGATCTCTGCAAAAACAAATTGCTCATGGTGGTTGATGATGGTGGACTCCCATATTAATCTAATGAAAGACTCAACCACAGTTATTGTGCTCAATGTGGTACTTTATTGGAGTAGATTAACACAGCCTCTGACACTTGGAATGTGAGTACTGAATTGAAAAATGCTTTCATTTAGATAGAACAAAATAAGGAGAATTAAGCCAATGTGTTCTTTTTTTAGTATCTTGATCCTCCTGTTCTCTGTCATAATCAACAGGGAATTTAATCATCTTGATACTCTGCAGAACATCATATGTTCCTACTACATTTCTAACATCATGCTAATTGACTTGGTAAGAAAGAATTTAATGTACCCTAGATATTCCAGATTGACATCCACTTGCCAGAAGTTGGGAAATAAATATATCTCATAAACATTCAGAGGCCTACAAGTTAGTGTGATTTTTTTTGAGTCAGTAGTCTGGGACGTAACAGAACTTTCCCTCTAAAACTAAAAGCAAATTGCTGCACTTTGCAATTTCTACTAAAAAGAAGGAGGCAGTGTCTTTGGTGAGATTCGATTTTTGAAAGATTCCAAAGAAAGTACAGTCTCCAGTGCAGAATGCTCCATCCTTTGAACTTATAATTCAATAGATCCAATGATATTGGAAGTTTCCACGGGGAGAAGGAGTCTGTGTGGAGTCTTTGTTAAGTGCCACCAAAAGAGATAGAGCCAAAAATACCTGGGATTCTGTCAAATTACTAGGTCCTTGTAGATAACATGAAATGCCAAGTAGCTAGGTGAATTGACTGTCTCATCATGAGTTTGGTTTAATAAAATCATGTGGTTCATATAGTTGAGTAGGCTTGTCAGCAATTAATCATTCAATTGAAGATAGTCATTTAACTCTTCTCCCAGCAGGCCCAGAAAACAAAAGTAAGGCGATTAACACCTACCTGGGCTGCACCAATGTCCTTCTCTTAGCTTGCATTTATGACTTCATTGGGGATTCCTCACTACCTTATAATGAAGGAAAAATCCATGTAGATCTGGATCTCATTCTGGCTGAAGAAATCTTTTGGTGTTATCCAGAAATTGACTATTGGGATATTAGAGTCCCATCCAGTGTTGACCGAAAGACACTGAAAAAGAAAATCTGACCATTGGGCAGAGATGCAAAAGTAGTTATACATTCTCTAGACAGCGGTTTGTTTTGTCAGCTCACAAGGGCATGCCTATTTGGTACATAACTATTTTACTACCCTTTTTGCTTTATTTTGCAATTCTTTACTTTATGAAGATATAGCCATACGAAATTATGAACTTAGTATCTGCAAGACTAACAGCCTTTTTTTTTAGTTAATAGGTCTCAAGAATGTTGTATGAATGAAAAATTATTAATGTATATTCTGATACATTGTTAATGTGCATATCAGAAATATCCTGTCTAAAAGAGTATGATCCCCTTCTTATTAGGTAGAGGATATAAACATTCCAAACTGTTTTAGAAGTCTTTGTTAAAATTACTTAATAGCTTGTATACACTTGTGCATAGCACTGTGAAAAAAATTTGCTTATTTATGAACTAACAACGTTCATTCTTTTGTATGAACACCGAGTTGGGTGGTCATATTGAAAAATGGATTTTGGGCTTGCTGAGGATGTGTACATGTAAAAAATAAGCAATGATATTTTGATACCTTATACACTGAAACCAAAGACAATTCTGAGCAAAGTCCTAACAAATTTTGAGCAACAGATAGTCCAACACATATTTAATCCATCTTTCGACCCTCCAGCCCACCACCGACGTGATCTTACAAGGTGATCATTTGAAGGACAACACACTTGGATGTGTAAAATGTGTTTGGTGTGTTAAGATATGTCTTCACGATACCTCTGCATACAGTTTAGAGCCTATTTACACTTTCAGAGGACTTTCAAACATTTCCACACATTGTTTGGTCTCTGGAGCAGGGTTATTTTATACTTAATCATTTAAAGTATGTACAGAACAAAAGCTAATAAACAAGATGTGAGTCTGGAATAACAAGATGAAATGGTAAACCAGAACATTCCACCAGGCTACCTGAAAAACAGTAAACGTATTTGTGATGACTACGCATGCAATCGCTTTTCTGTGATGTGTGTTTGTTTTCAAGCACTGTCCATGAAATGTGGAGAATCAATGATAATAAAGTTTCTCAAATTAGATCTCATCTGAGGACTCTGGTGTGTTCTGGTTTCAACAGGGTCTGTGGCAGTATTGCTGGGTAAGCATTCCATGATTCAGGAGGATGTGAATTTTCTCAGTGTTCATTATGGAGAAGAGATACCTTTCCTTACTTATTGAAACTCTTTGGGATGTAATTTCTCTTACTTATTGCCACTAGAGATGATATAAATCAGTAGATAATTCTTCTTGCATTTGCTTACCAACATAGCGGCTTTTGAAGCTCAGTGACAGAGATAAATGGGGAGTTAAAAAGGTAGTCTTCAGAGTTATGAGTTGTGAATGCAGGCACTTTGCTTTGCCCATTTTGGATTTTCTATTTTATAGTATTGAGTGCAAAGTCTCCTTGCTGAGAGCTTTTAAAAAGCATGGTAGAAAGTCATTAGGTGAAGATAGTTCAGGGATCCTAGGTGTGCAGAAGCAGCTGGCAGAGCCGCCAAACTGTCTTTTTTACATTTTTAAAAAAGTAGCCAAGTAAATCAGATTTAACTGCATTGAGGAACAGTTTTTTCAATTTCTGTTTGTTTGCAAATCACTATAAATTATAAAACATCTACGTATGTCAACTTCAAGTAATTCTTTTCTGTTTTTCAATTTATTTTCATTTAAAAATTCAAATAGGCACACGAATATGTGTGAGTTCACTTGCAGAATTACTGAATTATAATGCCCCAAATGCTTTTAAGTCACAGAATTACTTGTACTAAATAGAACCATTATGTGACTAAATGGTCACCAGGGATCTGTATATAAATTACCTAATGAATAGTTCATGTATCAATTCAGGTTTCTTTCTTTTTTTCCTGACTGAGTGGCAGGACAAATTACATAAAGCATTTAATAAAACCGAGAAATTATATGATATTAGAAGAAAAAAACGTTAATTTCAAAATCTATGTTAGAGTTTTTATAAAAATAAAGGATATACCCCCAATAAAAATATATGGCTTCAAACTTTGTCATAGTTCAGTATAGTTGGGCCCTAGAGAATGAAACTTTCTCTGACTTCACGGTGAGGTTAGAATACAATGCTTTCCAAAGATAAAAGTGCTGAATGTGTTCTACATTCAAACAATTTCCAACTTACTTTAGGCCTTATATATAATTAATAAGCCATTTTAAAACCTTTATGGATGAAGACAGTATGGAGAAAAGCATAAATAAAAAGATAGTTAATATTTTATCTGAAATTGTGATCAATAATGTTACCATTCTGTTTACACTTAAAAAATCTTTATAGCCACTCTCCAAGTTTCTGTGCAATGTGCAATGTAACAATTAAGTTGACTACTATATATGGTCAACTCATTAAAAATTTAGGGTGTGCTTGGTGCAAAATTTTGTACTTAAATTCTTTGGATGATAATCCAATTAATTTTATAACTTCCCTAGTCCTCAGTTTATACCATACTATAAAGAAATAGCATTAATATTATATAGTGCATTAAAAAAATAATAATATATAGTGCATACTCCTACACAATGACATAGGGAAGGAAAATTCAAAGTTCAATTCTTATTGCAATAATATTTTAACATAATCTCATATTTTGATATGATTTCATATTTAAAAATAAAATGATTATAAAACAATTTCAATGGTGTCTGAATACTTTTATGTAATTCATTGATTTTATATGTAAATTCAAAATTTAGATGAATATTAATATGTTTACTTTTCTCTTATTATTGAAATTGTTTTACACATTAATTATACTTACACTTCTAATTAGATTTCGTAGAATGAACTTAGATCCAAAGTTTCACCATGTACTTTTGTTAAAAATGTGCTTTATGTCAATTTTTCTATAACATATTTTTCAAAAAAAGTATATTATTAGTGTATTCCCTAATTTAAAAGCTTCTTGTGCCCCTTTCCCAAATTCCACTGCCAAGAGCATTCTATGAGAAATCACTGCAGTATAGAGAATATAATTACTTTCTTAAGATCTGACAGAAGATCTGTCTCAGAGGCAAAGGTAGGAAACAGTTGTACCAATGTCCTGAATGAGGCATGTCCCATTTTACAGTCCTTTCATAGGTCCAGGCAATGACATGGAAGAAAATTAAGAGATTGTATAGGGGCTGCACAAAGAATTAGAATGCAAACTGAGAGTCTTGATATACTAGCATATCATATATAGATATGTTATTGGGGAAAAGGGAGGTACTATTTTAAGGAATACTGCAAAACTACTATGATCAGTTTATTAACAAGCATCATATTCAAATATGCTATTTTATTGAATGGGGAATTATTGGGTTCAGGAATTGAGCAGGCCCTCTACTTCTTAGGTGCCTGTTCTTCATTTCATTGAATTTGTAATTGGTCTGTTTATAGTGAAAAATAAATATTAGGTTGCTAATTTTTTTTTAAATTATCCATCACACAATGCTGTAGTGAATCTACAATTAAAAATAAATATTAGGTTGTTAAAAAAAGCACAACACCGAAGGAACTTATCCAACATACACAACCTGTTAAAAAAATTACATGAAAACTATCATTTTCAAATCTCATATGTTTAGGCCATTGACATTTAATTCTTCAGGATTGGCATCTTTTTGTGACAATGTAGCTCCATGCACATGTTCATTGTTGCTCATTGAAGTGTCCTGTGGAAATTTTTATTTAGATGGACATTCAGTGAGTCCATGAAAACTTGGAAAGAAAATGTTGGACTCTTGATCACTCAATTGAAAAAAAAATCACACAGAGATCAGTGTAGATATGAAAGGCAGATATGTGGTGCTACCTATTCTAATTTAAGGAGACAGATTTTGCAATGATAAAAACTAAACATTTCAAACTTAATATCAGAATTAAACAGTGTTCTGTCTCTCTTTTATCATGGATAACTGAACATAGGAGGCCTAATTTGAGCTTGGCAGATATCAACCTGAAGAGAACATTTAACAACTGGACATAAATATAAATGTGATACATGATAGCTAGGGCTGGCTGACCTTTGTGGACACATTAAAAATCCTAAATTCCAAAGCCACAGGACAGACTCTAGGAGAGCAAAGTCATTTGCATTCCTTTCCCTATACAAAATATCAGAGAACAGTCAAAGAACAAAAGGAAAAAATACACAATTGTACTCAGGTATTATCTGGGAATTACAATAAGCAAACAATTAGAGACTGTTACTTAACAGATCTTTTTAAAAGTGCCACAAAATTGCTCTGCCTTTTAGATATTCTTTTTTCTTCTTTGAAACTAAGGGAGAGAAGAGAGAGATACATGCAATTTTCTTCATAACTAAGGGGCATAAATAGAATTGTAACAAAGCTGTTAAAATGGGCTCTAAGTTTTTAAGTAAAAATAATTTATATTAATACAAAACATTCATATTTTAACAGTTATTTTCCTTTATCCTAAATCTAAAACCCACATTTATAAGTAAGAAAGTTACATGGTTAAAGAAAATAAATTACTGAAGTAAATAGAAGATAAAAGTTAGGATTGCTGATATCTTGGTATTTAATAGTAACCTTATATAGAGGTTATTTGGGCTCATTTCCTTTTTCTCTTGAAGTATATCTCTTAAGTATATTCTTAAGAATTACAAACTTATTATGGGTAAGTTTAGTAAGATCTGCTACAAAATCTGCTTCTTTAAACTCAAGTTCAAAATTTGATTTGTTGTTTGATTTCCAGAAGAGGTAGAGTGCCTGGCCATATTACAAGGGACTAAACAGGTGGAATGGACAAAGTGACATCCTATTCTTGTTTTTAATTTTTTATAAACAATTAATTATAGACACACATGGATTTACAAAATTATTGCATAGAGGTCTTAAATACTCCTCCTCCAGCTTCCCCCAATGTCACATCCCTCATAACTACAGTACATTATCAAAGCCAGGAAATTAATACTGTCTTACTACTTTTAACTAGAGTACTGATCTTCTTAACATTTCATCAGTTTTTACCTGCACTCATATTGTGTGTGTTTGTGTGTAAAATTCTATGAAATTTTGTCACATGTTTAGATTCACCACCACTATGAAGACATGCATCTCTATTACCACATGGCAATTTCCCCAGGCTAATCATTATAATCACATCCCTCTTCCACTCCCACTGTCCCTAGTCCTGGAAACCACAGCCTGCTCTTAAATGATACCAATGGATTATATTTCAGTCTGTTCCTAAAACAGAAAGAATGCCTCAGCAGCCCGGATTCCTAATTAACTTTTTTATTAGATGTTTCCTCCATCATTATGCCTCCTAGGAATTTAGCTAAATAACTCATAGAGATTAATATCCTGCTATTATTCATCAACTTCTGAATTATTTTTGTTCCCACAATATATACTTTCTAGCCCAGAATATCCAACAGAAATACAATATGAGCCATATATCTAATTTTAATTTAAAAATTTTAGTAACCATATAATGTAAAGACAAAAAAAGCAGGTAAGATTAATTTTAGTGACATATTTTATTTAACCCTACATATTCAAAATATGATCATCTCAACATGTAAGCATTGTAAAATGTTATTGAGACATTTACTGTTTGTTTTTTGTACTAAGTCTTTCAAAATTCTGCTGTGTTTTAAACCTATAGCAAATCTCAATTCAGACTAGTCACATTTCAAATACTCAGTGGCCACATGTGGCTACTCAACTGGCCAACCCAGTTCTAAAATCAGTTATTTTCTGCTAAATAACTAAGAAGATCTTGCAAATCTTATTACTTCTCAAGTGTCTTAATCTCAATTTTAGTTACCTAGCATTTCCATACCGAGCAAACTAGAAACTTGATGGGCTTCTGTTAACTTGTGAACTTTTACAAAACCTAGTACCTATGTGCTTTGTGAACCCTAATACCAAGTGCTAATTTCTTTCAGCAGAAATAGAGCTGATTTTGCCAGTTGCTAACACATGCCCATTGGGTCTTCGGCATCTTTCTGTAAATGTTAGTGTTTCTCATTTCCTGCCATTTGTTAAGACTGTTGAATCAAAAACTATAATTCTTTCTTATGCAGTTCTACATGAGATAATTCAAAGGACTGGTTTTTAAAATCAGACTCATGAAATTCCAATATCTTACCCCAAATCAACCTTTACTAGTGATTTGAAGAATATTAGTAAATGTAAAGCACAAATGAAACACAGAAATATCTGAGAGCATCACCATCTCCACTCAGGTCCTTTCTTGTCACATTAGGAAATGCGTTGGTCCAAGCTTAACATACAAGGTCTTCAAATTATCACTATGAGTGCAATTTACAGAACAAAGAGCTTGTTTGGGCTCTGATGGAGTTCCTGCAAAGCACAGGCCCGTGCTGCCAAAAAAACACACCAGGCACAGAAGTAGGCTTATATTTATTTGGACTGATGAACAGGAGATAGTCTCCATGGTGGCCAGTCAAAGGGGTAGCATTTTGCAAAGGGCTGGGAGTACAGGAAGCAAGATGTAAATGATTTTAGAACAAAGACATTCCATATAGTATGAGGATATCCGGCCTTTAGTATAATCATCAAAGGGACTTAAGACTTGATGTTTTACTAAAATTAATGTTTAAGACTAAGATACACAGCAAACCCACCATGCTTTACACAAAAATCATTTTCCATATGACATGATTTAGAAGTACCATCAAGCAGAAAGCTGGGGCTTTCATTTCACTTCTCCTGGGATCACCGCATTGTACTTTCTGTTGTACAATGTCTGAAAACACTTGTTTCATATTTTTAGCCACACTTTGTAGTTGCTTACAGTGGGAAGTGAAGTCTGGCTACAGTGATTCCATCATAATCAGAAGTCCTTTTAAATAATATTTGAGACACTATGGAGATTGAGTTGCCAACAGCATTTTATATATGGGTTTTGGATATGTCCAGTAAATTGCAGACTTCTTTACTTTAATTCAGAGGCAAATATTTTAGTGCAGCATATTAGCCTGATAGCTAATATAAAAGAAAATGGTGATAATTAGTATAAGTTCACTAATAATAAATCAGGGAAATTTACTCATTTAATTTTGGACCAGTGTTACTATAATCATATAATTATATATCTATACATTCTATATTTGTGTGAAGATGTGATAAATAATTTCATATATTTCATGAGGGTATGATTGAACAATGCAGGGCAAATAATGGATTTGTACTAGATTACTCATCCTAATTTGAGTTGAAAACTACCCTAGCTGATCAATTAAGGATATTTATTTTTTCAAACCCTGAATGCTGCTATCTTATACATGCAAAACAAATGGTCTTGGTGGATTTGGGGTAATTTTGAGAGGTTTAGATTTTCTGTTTTATGTGTAGAGACAATCTTTTTACATGAACAATTTTTCCTTCACTGGCATCTTCCTTCTTTGGAGAAATCTGAAAATGGGACCAGAAATGTGACTGTGCTCCTCTGTTATAAAATATCTCTTGATTTTTACATAAAATATTCATAACTTTCCTGAAAATATCTTTGAGTACGTGCTTCAGTGGTAATAGGATACAAGAAAGAGAACGTTATAAATTGGATGATTATTCATCTTGGCCATTTTCCAAACAGATTCTGAGTTAAATAATTCTTGAACACTTTAGAAGAATTCAAATTATTAAACTCCTTTGAGTTCTCTGAAAACATGTTGGGGAAAAAAAATGACTCTTAGAGGCAAGCATTTTTCCCATGTAGTTCTCTTTAGAAGTGTGAATGACAGGAAAGCAATTTGAAGGACCAAAAATATATATGAAGAACAGAGAGGTATATTTTTGGACTTGTATTTGAAAGTCCTAACATAGGACACCATGGAATCAGGCAAATGAATGAATAAGTCTCCTTGTATAGATTTTATTATCTATATTTTACAGAATATACAACCTCACTAGAAATGGGCTACAGACATTTTTCTACTTCAATGACTTCAAAAAGAATGGGTACTTCTTGAGGCTTTAAAACAGTTGTAATCATATGTTACCATTTTATATATCAATATTGCATTCAGATACCCAGGTAGGCACTTCATGAACACTAGATCCAATCATCACAATAAATCTCTAAACCAGGTAGTTTTAAACAGTATTTCAAATGGAGAAATAGTCCACATATGTTAAAAACCTTACACGTGATATATACAGGATTTGAATCTAGGTCTTCCTGGCAGCGGCTCTAACTGTTACAGATACGACATAGGTTTGCCTGATGCGTGATGTTTTCTATAAACTCTCTGCACATTTTTAGAGTGAGCTCCACAGAAACTTGGTGGCTGTCACTGAGGCCAGATGGATTTCCAACTTAGATTTTATTTGAATAAAGGCGGTTGTAACATACACACTATTTCTCTTAGAAGTGTAAAATCTAGTATGGTTATTTTTCCTATTTTTTTTTTTTTATCAGAGCCTTTGCCTCTGTTCTGAGCCTATGCTTTTAAAATGTGACGACTCAGTAAAGCAAAACTTACTTCATGCTCCTGTTACCATGTATCTCTGTTTTATCCGTTTTCTACTGTCTGTTAAAGAAGGCTTTAGAGAAATATTTGTGAAAAGAAATGAAACTCTGAAGGTTATCATCATGTCCTTAATTTTTTTTTAATCCATTCTCTTAAAGTTATCAAAGTAACTTTGCAACTAAAGAACTGAAAGTTAAAATCCTGAAGGATTATACTGCTGCGGATCATTACTTCAAATTTCAGAAACATTTTACTGCGTTAATGCTACTGGATTAACTACATAGATAAGATTTCTTTCAAAAACAAAACATTCATCTTTATCATTGTCAACCTACCAAACAATATGTTTGACATTAATGAAATGTATGGTGATAAAAGCACAAACTTATGACATCGAGAAACTGTTACTGTTATTTACATTTTACATGTCAATGGAATTTACTGGATTAATGAGTTTTATGGCTTTGCATAACTCCGCCCCCCACTCTGGAATTATGCTTCACTAAGTTCCTGTGATTATTAAAATGACTATTGCTAGATTAAAAAGAAGGCTATTTTTCTTTTCCTGCAATGATGAGCCATGGTAGTCATGTTACAGAATTATTCCACCTTACTCCACCAAATTGTAAAAATTAAAACCTCTCTGTGCTTGGCAGGATATGATAATATCTATATTCCTTTCTAACCTATTTTGTGAGCGCGCCTTGGCTCAATGAACAGCTGCTTTTATTATCAGTAAGTTTCTCTCTTTTAAATTTGTTTCTGATTCTTTAGAGAAATGGATTTTAAATATTTCTTTAAACCAATTTACAGTTGAAGATAAAGGGGACATTTCTTATTCCTTTATATTTATAATTTACTTTTGATTAAGATTTCATAAAGAAGCTCTTGTTCTTTTTGATACATGATAGTGAAAACATTTTTAAATCAATGTGCATTTCTCAATTATTAAACTGAGAAAATTAGATTTAAAAAATTAGGATTGAGTCATGTCAGCAAATCTATTTTGGCTTTGTAGACTTTTAAAAATTCCAGTCTGATCCACAATGAAAGAGCAAATTAAATGCCTGCGGTTTCTCCAAATAACAACAACAATCCCCATGAAATAACAGCTTTTTAAATTTAAAAAATAATTCTGAATGCCAAATACTGCTCTTTATTTATATACATCTAACTCATTTAATCCTCACAACCCTTTAAAGTACTTAATATTATTATTCTGCATTCAGACGAGGAAATTGAAGCTTAAGAAAGTTATATATTTTTTTAATCAAACTTCATGCAACTGGAAGAGGGAGCCAGGACTCAATTTTGGAGATATTTGACCCCACAGTCCATGTTCTAAACTACTTGTTTGTAGAATAAAGTAATTAAAGCAAAATAGCCACAAGGTCTTGGTGGTTATCTGATTGCTATTCAAATATTATACTTTAATAAAATAAATTAACTAAGGATTAAAATCAGTTTCCATACCAAATATTTTTAACTATAAATATTTATTAATTTTATTTTGCATAAAGGATCGATTAAATTTTCATTTATGTAAATGATTTGAAAATATAACACTCAAAGCCAGAGCTTGAAATGAACCCTAGTCCTTTAAAAGACTTCTAAAGATAGTAATGATAATTTATTAACCACAAACGCACTCTGTCTCATATCTGCATAGATAACAATCTTTTTTTAAACTCTTCAAATATTAGGAAAATGATTGTGTATTTAAAATATGCTAAATGTTCACAGAATTTTCTGATACTTTCCTACCATAATAAGTTAATTAATGTTGCCACCAAAGGAACCAGCTCTAGCTAATGTAAACAGGATTGTTTATTGGATGACTATAGGATAGGTCACATATCAAATGTGGAGGCAAAGATGAATAAGCAGGTATCAGAAACAATGGCTCTGTGCATTTTATAAGCTGGCACAAGTGGGTATATATGGGTATTGTCAGAGGGCTAAATTAGTGTCAAAATAAAATAAGGCTTTGATTGATATGCGATTTGCAAGAAGAGTGTATCTGATTAGTTAAGTTGGATCATGAGCACATTGTTTAGGAAGGAGACAATATGATGTACTTGTCTTGTCAGTCCAACCAAGACTACAACTCAGCACTGAGAGTTTCCCACAGGGAATCCAAGTTTTTATTATCATCCGTGTTGGTTAGACAGAAAAACAGACATCGATTAGACTAATCCCTAATAATTGTTTCTGATCACTTATTTTCTCGGTAAATAATCTCAAAATTAACAAATATGGCTCATCTAATTTTTAAAAATATATATTTTTTCTGCAGGAATATATTTTTGGCCCTTACATTAAAATTGCCAAAGGCAGTAATTGTCAGCTGTTTAGATTTAACTACATATAATGTAAAATTCATTATTTGCTAGATATTTTTTCTTTGCCTCATTTTCCTCGGTATTGAGGTCTTCTTTCTAAATTACTTTAAGTTTGATTACAGTCTTCTTTCAAGCATTTTCTTCCAATTGACACATGGGTGGACTGGTCTGGTAGCTTGGTCATAGAGGATTGGGTGTCAATCCTATTTTCCCAGTAGTTTATAACATTGTTTTGTATTATAGCCTTCAGTGGTACAAAACAAAAGTCCAATATCAGCTGTTTCTTTTGCTTTGTAAGTTACTCTTCTTTTTTTGCTGGGTAGCTTGTGTGAAATGGTCTCAATAGAAGTTAACTTTTCTTTATGTTCAGCATCATTATTTTAATGGACTCCAAAATGATATGGCTTATACATGATCAAATAGTCAAAAGATTAAGCATCTCCTAAAACAGTAAGAATGTTATTGTATCATCATCTGGTGATAACTGTAGCAGTGCTACATAGATAGGGTACTAAAAATGTTACTGAATTCTCTATAAAAATTTAAGCAAAAGTTATTTACATCTCCCAATTCCAATTGATTATTCCCCTTTAAACCTCTCTTCAACTAATTGAACCTCATCTTTCTCTTCAAAAATAAATACATTCAAGTATTTGATAAAAGAAATGTTTTGAAAATATATAGGATTTCACAGCTTTATTGAGCAATTCATGAATCAGGCAGTGTATTAGTTGGGGTTCTCTAGAGAAACAGAATCAACAGGAAATATCTGTAAATATAAATTTATAAAAGTGTCTCATGAAACCATGGGAATGTAGAGTCCAAAATCCATAGGGCAGAGTGTGAAGTTGGTGACTTTGATGGAGCGTCTGGACGAACTCCACAGGAGTTCACCAGCTGAAGGAGGAAGAGAACCTGTCTCTCCTGAATCCTCCTTAAGGCTTCCAGTGACTAGATTAAACATCAGTTATTGCAGAAGACACTCCCCTTGACTGATTACAAATGGAATCAGCTGTGGATGCAGACAACATGATCATGATTTAATTCTATGAAATGTCCTCATAGAAACAGATAGGTCAGCATTTGACCAACAAGACAAACAGGTACCACTACAGGGCCAAGTTGACAAAAGAACCTGACCATGACAGGCAGTATCCCATTCAGAAAGTAAAAGAGAGCTCCATGGAAGGGGTAAAATGGGGAACTCATATGAGACAAATGTGGAAATGTTCTGATTGGTTGATGTTCAGTTTCCATTTCACATAGAGGGTTCTTACCAAATGGGGAGCACATATACATTGATTAGGATGATATGCTTATCTGTTCTGATACGCTCTCTCTACTGGACTGAAACATCAGGTATTGCTTATCAATGACCCTGTAAGATGAAATCTGTTTTCTCAGAAAACCCCAGCAAATCATTTGTTCTTGTCCTCTGGCAAAGCCTTCCTAGAAAGGGGTCATCTCCTGTCAATACCCACTGCAAGCAGCCAGTTTATTTTACTTCGTATATTTAAATACTCTGAGGTACACTAAAGAAGTAAATTCTTTTCTGCTGCTTTGTTTACATATGATAATACTATTTTTTTCCATATTTCAGCATGTAATATAAAAATCCTTGACTCAAACACACTATATTTGTCAGTATCAAGTGCTTTCTAGACTCCACAACCTTGATGCTTCTTCTAAACAATTCTTTCAACAAAATAAACAGCATCTAAAAGGTACCGGAAGTCATGCTATATTCATGCTCTCCATCTTCTAAGACTAGGAAAGTCACCTAAGACAAAACAATGTGCTTTGCTCATTAAGGACCAGTCACAGTCAGCATCCACTTCTGAGTTCAGTTAGATTTCACTGAGTATAAAAGGCTTAAAACTTTATTTTCCAGATTCTTCTGTGTCTATGGTTCTGATCATCAATTAGGTTCTGCCAATTGGATTTAATCTTTTGGAGTTGAAAGTTGAAAAAAGGTAAGACCATTACATCTGTTCCTGTGTCCATTGGCAAGCAGGGTTGGATTTAGGGTTGGCAGTAGTCAGGTTTCAGGTTCCAGAGGCTAGTCCCCAGCTCTCTGTAGGCAGGAGGCGAGATAGCTGCAGTAACAAAAGCAGCAGCAGCAGTTTCTTCATGCCAGGTTACAACTGCATTGACATCAAAACCAAATGCCACTGACTTCTCCTACAACATATCTGGTGATTTTACAAGACTTACTTATCTATACTAAATTAATTTCTTGAAACAACTAGAGTATTTTCTGTTTCTTGAGCTGAGCCCTGACTAACGTTGCCTATAATGTAGAAATAACATGGGTGTGTCTGTGCATGGCTGCCTCTGTGGAGTCAACCAAACCTGGAATTATATGTTTGATTTATTATTAACTTCCAACTTGAACTTTCTAAACCTCAATCTCCTAAAATTACAATAATTATAAACCATTTATTATACTATATTATTAAAAGGATAAAATTGTGGAATACATAAAAATGTCACTACCAAATGGCACCAAATAAATTGTGACAGAAAGAAGGGGATAATTGCTAGGGGCAAGTTGCTACAATGGCGCGTTGTGGGAATAACAGAACAAAGATTCAGGACACAACAGAAACTTTCAGCAAACGATTCCTTTGTTTCTTGTATAGAATAAAGAATCCAGAGAGGGCATATGATCACTTTGTCACTTACTCACCACAAAGAGTCCAAAAGAGCAAGGAAAGTAGTCCCATCAGGGCAAGTCTCCTGGTATGGTTGAAAACTTCTTTGGGTCTGAGTTCAAGAGATGGCAAAATGGCAGCTCCACACCCTCCTGGGGAAGAGATCAATCTATACTGTTTGAAGATTGTATCCACCTTGTAGGGGAGGTGAATTCTTTGCCAATGAGAATTCCTTTTCTGATGAGCATCTGGGCCCCACTTGTCCCCAGTTTCTGGGTTTAAGGTCTGGCCTGGACTTTCCATTAGACTTAACATCTCCTGCATTTGTGGAACAGCACACACAAAAAAGGAAGTGGGTTAGAGGAAGGACAGAGAATGGCCACTTAGCATGTGTTTGTGACTTCCCCAGAGAAGAAAGTAGGGGTACTGAGGTCTTGGAGATGGCCCACTGAAAAGGTGTCTTGTGATTTCCCTAACAGCTGTTGTCATGATGTAATAAATAAAAGTATGGAATCCTTTGATGAGTTTCTTTTTGTTTTCATAAACATTTTTTTTGTTTTGTTTTACGTATTTTACTCAATCTTCTGACACTAAGTAGATGCATTTCAAAACAATAAAAAAACAAAAACAGATGTGTGATTTTCATGAGTTCCAACTACAACAGGTAATAAATAAACTGACACAGTAAGCAGGAAAATGTACTTCAGAGAGTAAAAAAATTTTGAAAATATATGCATAAATGGTTTGTGTTGTTAGAGAGTAAAGCAAATTCAACTTGGATGCAATAATTGAAATGAATATACATGGAATTCATGGAATTCAGACTAGTATTAGAAATACTCGTTCATTTTAGAAAGACAGATGCCAATCAAGAGATAGGTGCTATTCTCAGTAAATTAAAATAAATTAGTTTAAATATTTAATATCTTTGTAAATATGCAGTTTGAGAAACTTCAAAATTTTCTTTTTTTTAATTTTAACAAATCTATACATTGGAAAAATGTTTTCCTTCTATTTAAATAATCTACATTTTCCTTCACTATCTCTGAAGAGTTTGAAAGAAATCTCACATGAATCAAATTCCTTTAAACTGATTTTAAGACAAACATATTAAAAAGCTTTGCTCTTTTAAAAATTTGTCTTTGTTCAAATACCAAGTGAATGAAAACAAGTTGACCACTTAACTCATTTGACATCTGTGATGGTTAATTTCATGGG
The DNA here is from genome assembly GCA_004026745.1 of Myrmecophaga tridactyla. Lineage (NCBI taxonomy): Eukaryota > Metazoa > Chordata > Mammalia > Pilosa > Myrmecophagidae > Myrmecophaga > Myrmecophaga tridactyla. The sequence continues at coordinate 14,779 of PVIY010006024.1, read as the reverse complement.
TCAGCCTGGCTTGGGTAAGGTGCTGAGTTGTTTAAACAAGCATTGGCCTGATTACTGCTGTGCATGGATTTAAATCATTAGTCAGTTGATTGCCTCTTTGGCTGCTTACATTTACAATCAATAAAAGAGATTGCTTTCAGCAATGAGAGAAGTTTCACACAATCAGTGGAAGGCCTTAGAGAGAGAACTGAAGACTTTGGTAGTCAGAAAGAAGAAATTCATTGTTACCATCAAGTTCCTAACTTGTGGTTGCCCTACAAAATTCACATTTATTGTTTGCCACTGTCATGTGAGACAATTTCTCTAATAAATCTCCTTTTATATAATATACTCTTTTGATTCTGGAGAACCCTGACTAACTCAACATCTTTGAAAGCAAATAACAGTATAATTTTTAAAGTTTTAATTAGAGATCATCTTATGCTGATTTTTGGACAATTCAATTAAAAAGAATTATGCCATTTATTATCCTCCATGTTCATAAATACATTCAGAAGGTAATAGAATATTTAAAGGAGAATGTACGCTTTCAGTCAAGAACATTAACTTTAAATGAATTGATTCCCACAATAAATACTTTAGATATTGGGATTTTGAAAATTTATTCAAATTGTGAATACTTGGTCTTCAACTAATTTATTAGTTCACAGATTATTAAGATATTTAAAGATCGAAATTTTTTAGTTTTCTGCCCTCTGGTAATCTATTATGCTGTTCTCTTTTTTGTCATTTTTCAATTCACACTGACACTATAATGTCATGATTTCTAAAATCATTGCTATTAAGTTAACCTCAATTTCCCCTAATTCTCATAGGTACTCAACAGTTTAAAGTTTAATGCTCAATATTTTAGTGTTTTTTAAGATTTTTATTGATAAAACCAAACAAAATAAAAAGGTGAACATTCTTAACATAGGAACATTCCACACTTGGTGTGCAATCAATGACTCACAATATCATCCCACAGTTGTACATTCATCAATGTAATCTTTCTTAGTATTTTACATCACTCCAGAAAAAGAATTAAAAAGAAGAAAGAAGAAACTCATACATACCATACCCCTTGCCCCTCCCTTTCATTGACCACTAGTATTTCCCTCTACCCAATTTATTTTAACATTTGTTCCCCCTATTATTTATTTATTTTTAATCCACTTTTTTAACTCAACTGTCCATACCATAGATAAAAGGAGCATCAGAACAAGGTTTTCACAATCACACAGTCACATTGCGAAAGCTATATCATTATACAATCATCTTAAAGAAACATGGCTACTGGAACACAGCTCTACAGTTTCAGGCATTTCCTTCTAGCCACTCTAATACACCTTAAACTAAAAAGGGGTTATCTGTATAATGCGTGAGAATAACCTCCAGGATAAATTCTCTACTCTGTTTGAAACCTCTTAGCCACTGACACTTTATTTTGTCTCCTTCTCTCTTCCCCCTTTTGGTCAAGAAGGTTTTCTCGATCCCTTGATGCTGAGTCCCTGCTCATCCTAGGATTTCTGTCCCAAGTTGCCAGGGATGTTTAAACCCTTTGGAGTCATGTTCCACATAGAGCGGGGAGGGCAAAGAGTTTACTTGCTGTTTCAGCTGAGAGAGAGAGGCCACATCTGAGCAACAGAAGATGTTCTCTGGGGGTGACTCTTAGGCCTAATTTTAAGTAGGCTTAGCCTATCTTTTGTGGGGATAACTAGTGGAAGGGTGTTTTAACTTAAAATAACATTTTCCAATTAGTACACTTTGAAAAATTAGTGAAAAATCACAACAATAAAAAAGAAACCTAAACTTTTCATTAATATATTATGCATAGTGATACAGCCATTATCTACCTACCCACACACATATATTTACATATTCATGCATCTGTGTATGTATTACATGTGTGTGTGAATAAATTCTGTTCCAATTTGGCAGATAACTTCAAAGTAGTTATTTGGGTTACTGATAAGTCAGTGAAAGGTTGCAGTTTCAATTAACCTTATTCGGGGAACTTTCAGAAGCTTTGTGTCATGGTGATGTTATTATAACTTTCCTCATGAAAGCTTTCCACGTTGACTTTGATTACAACAATAAGTATTATATCATTCTGTCATCACATTATCTAGTGTCATGCCACTTATAACTATTTACTTTTTCTTTTCTTCAGATTCTCAGTAGAAATTGGTCAATGTGGGAAACATAGAAAACATGGGAAAAAATCAGGAAAATATTGGAAATAACCCATATGAAAAGGGGATCAGGAACAATTCACAAAGTTTCTCAGTATGTCAGGTGTTAGACAAATGTAGGCAGTCCACTCTGGTGGACTGCATATTTATATTTGTCAAATACTAGTTTCTTAGAGATTTTTTCATCCTTCTGTGTTTATATTTATAGTGGCTTCTTCATCCCTTTCATCCTATTTCCCTGAAGAGCAGGAAATGATATATGTTATTTGTCCAAGGAGATCTTTGTGCAAAGTTAAACAGAAACTTCTTTGGAGTAGGGAGACACATTTCTTAAAATTGAGTGTATGAGTGGAAATGTAGTGTCCCTAACTTGTTGTCCTAGAGTGACCCCCAACACATGGCCTTTGGAGATCAGGGGTTCATCTGGGGATTTCTGGGACGATAAGAAATAACTGTGAACACATATGCTACCAATGATTGAAAAAATAACTCTGACCTGATCGATTATTTTGTTGCAAGTTATAAATAGGACTTAAAAGATCATAAAAATTCTGCACCTATTTAAACTCACACTTTCTGTTTTGGACAAATAAAGAGTCAGTAAAGTTAAATCTTACATATTTAATTCCTCTCCTCTTTAAACAAGGTCAAGAAAGAATGAAGGAAAGAGAGGAAGAGAAATAGAAATACTTGGGTGGGGCTGAGAGAAAGAAAGAGGATACAAACAGACGTGATAGATAAGAAAATCTCATATGAATAATTGCATTATTTAAAAAAAGTTTAGATAATAGTACCATAAGTATTTGATCTATGAAAAGACTAGTGTCTTATATTCTAGCATATTCTTTTTTTAAATTTTTAAAATAAAAAAATACCAACAAACACAAACATTCTTAACATATGATCATTCGTTCTACATATATAATCAGTAATTCACAAAATCATCACATAGTTGCATATTCATCATGATTGTTTCTTAGAACATTTGCAGCAATTCAGAAAAAGAAATAAAAACACAACAGAAAAAAATTCATACATTCCATACCTCTTACCCCTCTCTTTCATTGATCACTAGCATTTCAATCTACTAAATTTATTTTAACATTTGTTCTCCCTATTATTTATTTTTATTCCATATGTTTTACTAGTCTGTTGATAAGGTAGATAAAAGGAGCACCAGACACAAGGTTTTCACATTCACATAGTCACATTGTGAAAGCTATATCATTATACAATCATCTTCAAGAAACATGGCTACTGGAACACAGCTCTACATTTTCAGGCAGTTCCCTCCAGCCTCTCCATTACATCTTGAATAACAAGGTGATATCTACTTAATGCGTAAGAATAACCTCCAGGATTACCTCTCCACTCTGTTTGGAATCTTGCAGCCATTGACACTATTTTGTCTCATTTCTAGCACATTCTTTTAAAGACATTAACTTGTATTAAGAGAAAGAGTATCAAGATATTTACTGCTTGTTTTGAAAATAGTATAATATATATATTTTTATTATTTTCTAGAAAATCTTATTCCTTTTAAAAATGTTAAGATTAGCAATATTACATAATCAAGAATTACAGAATCTTGTAGGAATATCCTTGGTACTATTCTATTCATAGAAAACCCAATTCAACATTTTATAAGGCATATTGCATTGCATTATTGGGCACAAATTCATGTTAATTTGAGCTAATGTTCACTTTTATTCAATTTGATTTCTTTCTCTTCAGAGAATCATAATTTGGGTCACAGCTTAGTTTGAGTTTCTTTATGGCAATTCAATTTGTATGCTCGTTTTAGATATGCACAGTCACAAATAGGGATGTAAAGATGGTTTTCCCAATATTATAAAGTATTGGAGACATCAGTTCATAGGTACAGACATTTTAGCCCTTGCCCTTCTAAAAGTACAAGTATTTTTTTCAAGAAATAACATGTTTATTATTTGTTTGCTATTGATTTATATAGCAATTTTTATTTAGTAAAAATAATACAAGCTTATTAGAAATAATCCCTACAATGTACAGTACCAGAAGACAGAAATAATTCAAAATTAAAACATCAAAACACAAATATGTGAGTAGTCGTATAACTAGAAACAGAATAGAAATACTTTTATAAAAATGAAATATACTGGGCAGGCCACAGTGGTTCAGCAGGCAGAGTTCTCACCTGCCATGCTGGAGACCTGGATTTGATTCCTGATGCCTGCCCACGCAAAAAAATAAAATTGGAAAAAAAAAAGAAATATACTATCAGTTCAGTTTTTTAATTAAAATGGATTAATTAAAATTGATTTTAATTCAAATGTATTTTTCCTGAGGTTAATGGAAGGAACAATAGGAAATGAAAAAACTGAAGCAATGATAAACTTCAGGTAAATATTTCCTCATGACAAAAGTAATCATTAAATTGCTATTATTTTGAAGAATTTGAAAAATATTAGTAAGTTACTAAGAGCAAAATGCTCTTTATCTTTCCAAATGTCTCTAACAGAAAAATACAGAATGGCAATTAAAATCAACAGACCCAAAAAACCTCATTTCACTTACTGGCTCAAGAGCATTGTGTCAACTTAAGAAGGAGAAAAATAACACAATAAATAAAAAAAGCCTCTAAATCATTATCTGTCCTAAAGAAATGAGTAATAGTGTTGAAAACTCCAAATGGTATGTATCAATTAGTGTTCAATTAAGAAAACATAAACTACTCTAGGTATTTCAATCAGAGGGAATTGAAAAAAACATTTTTATTGAGAAATCTTCACACGCATACAGTCCATGCATAGTATAAAATCAGTGCATTGCTCACAATATCATCGCATTGTGTATTCATCATGATGATCATTTTTAGAACATTTGCATCACTTCAGAAAAAGAAATAAAAAGAAAAAAGTAAAACGCATACATCCCATAGCTCCTACCCCTCCATCTCATTGATTACTAGTATTTCCATCTACCCAATTTTTTGCCCTTCCTCCCATTATTTATTTATTTATTTTTATTCTTATATTTTTACTTATCTGTCCATACCCTGGACAAGGTTTTCACAATCACATTGTAATGGCGCATTGTAAAAGCTATTTAGTTATACACTCACCCTCAAGAATCAAGGTTATTGGAACACAGTTCAAAAGTTTCAGATACTTCCCTCCAGGCACTCCAATAAGCCATAAACTAAAAAGGGATATCAATGTAGTATATATGAATAACCTCCAGGATAACTTTCAACTCTGTCTGAAATCTCTTAGGCACAGAAACTTTATTTTGTCTCATTTCTCTCTTCCCCCTTTTGGTCAAAAAGGTTTTCTCAATTCCATGATGCTGAGTACCTGTAAATTCCATGAGCTCTGTCCCCGTTGCAGGAGATTTGCACCCCCTGGGAGTCATGTCCCATGTAGGGGAAGGGCAATGAATTCACTTGCCGAATTGGCTTAGAGAGAGAGGCCACAAAAACAAAAGAGGTTCTCTGGGGGTGACTCTTAGGCATAATTATCAGTAGGCTTAGCTTCTCCTTCGCAGGAGTAAGTTTCATAGGGGCAACCCCAAGATTGAGGGCTCAGCCTATTGAATTGGTTGTCCCCACTGCTTCTGAGAATATCAGGAATTTCTCAAATTGGAAAGTTGAATATTTCCTCCTTTCTCTCCTGTCCCCCAAGGGGATTTTGCAAATACTTTTTTTTTTTTTTTGGCAAAAATTATTCTGGGATTTATCGGAGCATCACACTAACCTATACAAACCAACAAGACCTCATACCTTTTTCAAGATTCCATGTAATTATGATGTTCAAATAAACTGACCATGCAAGTAAAATTAGATAATGTGCTGCACAAAATATAGATTTTGCACCAAATAAACATCTCTTCCTTTGGTCTCACACAGAAGTTAAAGTTTTAAAATATAGACCATATCATCCTTTACCCTGTATTCTGATTTACCTTAGTCCTATCCAAATCAGCTTCATTCATATTTCCAATCAAATTCTGATCACTTTTTAAAGTTTTGTAACAGTTGAATCAGAGGGAATTTAATAGAACAAATTGAATATATATGTGATGGAAGAGATAAGCATTCTCGTAAGGGATATTTGATCTAGTTTGCTACTTGCAGAAATGCGATATACCAGAAATGGAACAGCTTTTAAAAAGGGGAATTTAATAAGTTGCTAGTTTACAGTTCTAAGGCTGAGAAAATGTCCCAATGGTGCTGGAGCAATTGGACTTCCAAGGGGGAAAATGAACCTTGACCTAACTTTCCCACCTGATACAAAAGTTAGCTCAAAATATATCATGGACTTACAAAATTGTGTTAATATTTCCTTTCCATACATTCAAAACTACATCAACTGGAATCATAATTATTACTTCTACAATCAAAGATAATTTTACAAAAATAAAATGTAAAACTATTGAACGTTAAGAAAAAATCAGATAAAATAATTATGACGTGGATGCAAGCAAAGCCTTCTTAGACTTGGCACCAAAAGCAAGGTCAATAAAAGGAAAATATTAATAATTTGATTTCATCAAGATAAGAAACTTTGGCTCTGTGAAAGAACCTGTTAAAAGTATGAAAAGCCAAGATACAGAGTGGAAGAAAATATTTGCAAACCACATATCTGACAAAGAACCAGTATCTAGAATATAAAAAGTACTTTTCAAACTCAATAGTAAAAAAAAAAAAAAAAACAATTAGAAAATGGGGGAAAGACATAAGATATTTTACTGAAGAGGATATATATAGATGGCAAATATTCACATGAAAAGATTTCATCATCAGCCATTAGGGAAATGCAAATAAAAATCACAGTGAGCTAACAATATGTAACTATTAGAATGGCTGAAGTAAAAAGAATTGTGACAGCCTTCCTGTATTTGGAGAAGCTGGCTCACGTACACATTTTACAGGACTGAGTGTAAAATGGTATATTCATCTTGAAAAACAGACATTTTCTTTTAAAACTAAGCATGCAATTATCCTATGACCAAGCAATTGCACTCCTGGGCATTTATCCAGAGAAATGAAGGCCTATATTCACAGAAAAATCGGTACATGAATGTTCATAACGGTTTTATTCATAATAGACAAATATTGGAAACAATGCAGTTGTCTTTCAGTGGGAGAACTGTTAAACCATGGCGCATCTGTAATTGAGTAGTACTCAGCAGGAAAATGAGACAAAGTATTGATACGCACAACCACCTGGATGTATCTCCAGAGAACTATGCTGACTGAAAAGAGTCACACCCCGAAAGTTACCTACCATTTGATTTTTATGTAACATTCTTGTTAAGGCAAAATTAAAGAAAATGAAAACAGGATAGTGGTTTTCAAGGGTTAAAGATGGGGTACAGGTGGAGGGAAGTGGGTGTAGTTATATAAGAGCAACATGAAGGATCCTTTTGATAATGGAAATGTTCTCTATGCTGACTGTATGAATTTTAATATTCTGATCATGATATACCATAATATTGCAAGAGTTTAGCATCGGTGGAAAATTGGTAAAAGGTATGTGGGTTCTGCCTGTATTATTTCTCTCGTTTCTTTAGAAGCTTCTTGTCACCAAGGCAGGGCAAATGTTTGATTTCTTCCTTTTTACTAGCAGCTTTCAAAGTAACATACTCAGATTTTATTTATGTGTTCCGTTCTTTTTTGGGGGGGCCAGGTGGTGTATCATTACCAAACTCATAGGTTTTAAGACATTTGGTGTCATTTATTATCATTTTTGATGCTCAACTTTTCCCGTCTTTGGCTAGTGTAAGCCTCTGCAAGTTGGCTTCCAATCTTTTTTGTATAACACTAGTAATCTTCTGGTTTCCTTACTTTCTGATGTAATAAGTTATTCCAGGGTTTGACATTTCCTGTGTCAGAACTGGAATTGGCCATTTTTCCTAGTTAGCTTCTTTCATTCTCATTTTCTCCTTCCTTCCCTCCCTCCCTTTCTTTTCTTCTTTCTCTTCATTCCTTTTGTGGGAAGTGGTATTTAGAGACTGAATATGAGGTAAGATAGAGAAATACAGAGGTAAGATACAGAAGGTTAGAAACTACCCTAAAGTCCTGATTTTGAACTGAAAGTATCAGTTAACTCAATGGATCTTATTTCAAGAAAAAAAAAAAACAGTTGTATCCAGCTCCAGTCATTGAGAAGACCTCAGACTAACCAATCCAGGAGCAATGAACACCCCTGAAGCAGGGGTGCAGCCTCTAAATGTCTGTATTATTTCTTACAACTAAATGTTAATCTATAGTTATTTCCAAATAAAAAAATTGCATTTTAAAATGTATTCAATATGAGAGAAAGCGATTTTTTTTTCAGAATCACAAGTTCTATACTGATGATCAAATTAATCATGCATATTTAATGGGCTGCTATTACCATTGAGACAAGAACTCATTCCCAATAATAACTTCAGAAAAAAATTATAAGAATTGGACCAGATTCAGTTCCTGGACCATGCACCAAAAAAAAAAAAAAAAAAAAAAAAAGAGGAAGAAATGGAAATTTTGTTTATCCTTGTAATTTTTCTACCTGCCTTTCCCCCTGTGTAGTGGAATATAGAAATCAGTGGTGAGGGTATTAACAGAATCATAACTAAGCTTGGCTGAATTACATGAAATAGAGACTGAGCATTATTCACTAGGTAAGATTCTTGTTTGACAAAATGTATTATTTTTCAATGGTCTGTGACAAAGTTATTTAAATTTCATGGGGTGAAGGCCTACAACAGAGATCCTTGCTAGATTTGGAGGGCTGAAGGGAAGCTGTAGCCATTTCATAATGCACGTACATATAGACACACACACACACACATGCCAATCTGCTAATTCATTTCATTGGCATGAAGCAGCTGCTGGGTCTGCAATTACCCATCTTACCCTAGGTTTTCCTTAGTTACTCTCACTTCTGGACCAGGCGTGAGTCTTTAGTTTCATGACAAGGGCCCTGCTGAAGGACTCTTGCTTCTGCAGGATACACTTTGTCCCCAAGGTTAAAGGCAATGAATGGACACAGATTTCATTCTGTCATCCATTTGTGTGCTTCCAGCTGGTGTTTGTGGGTTCCAGCCTGCTCTTGATCTTTCTTTCCTGATTGCCTGCCCTGGGGTTTTCAAGATCTAGCATCAGCTGTGGAGACAATAGCTTTACAAAGCCTGCTTAGTCAGCCTCACAATTGTGTAAATCACTTTTCTTCTAACAAATACTTGAATTACATCCCCCATAAAGACATATTCAAGTCCTAACCCTGAGTCCTGTGGGTAAGAACCCATTTGTAAATAGAGCCTTTGAAGGTGTTATAAATTAAGGTGTGGCCAAACTGAATGAGGATGGGTCTTAATCCAGTATGGCTGAAGTCTGTGTAAGCAAAGGAAACTGGACACAGAAGTAGAAGACAGAAGTGGAAGCCAGAGAAGAAGACAGATATTGCCATGTGAAAGAGACCGGGATCAAGTCAGCATCGGAGAACTACAGACTCCAGGAGAAAGCATAGCCTGGTGATTTCTTGATTTTGAACTTTTAGCTTTCAAAGTTAAGAAAAAAGATTCTTGTTTAAGCCAATGAATTTATGGTATTTATTATATCAGCCCTTGCCATCTGAGACAATTTTTTGACTGCGGTTATTGAACCCTGATGGATATAATCATGGTGTGTTATAAAGCAACGTTAAAAAATTATCATCCTATAAATTTTCTTTAGAGATTCATAAGTACTGATTTGATTTGTCATCATGTACTGAGACATATGGCATTATTACTTTAACACTATAAATAATGCTTCATTCTGAGAATAACTTAAAACCTTATTGAGAAGCTATAAAATAAAACACTTAAGGAGTTGGAAATATCTGTAGTATAAATTTGAGTAGGAAATTGGTCTGCAATTTTATTATTCATATATACAATAAGTTCATTTTAAGATTTGAGCTAAAGTTAATGAAAAGAATAATTTAGCACTTACAGACTATATAACAAGATGTTGATTGTATTTTAATTATATAAGTCATTACAATATTAAAATGATGCCAACTCTAGATTTACAAAACACATTGACAGTCAAATTCAATAATATTAATTTTGGAAACCTTATAGGTAGGATGTCAAAAGAAGACTACTATGTTTCATAGGACTATGCTATAATTTCAAAGTAGAAGTTGACTTGCCCTAGCTTCCTTTTTTCTTTTTGCTCTATGCTACCATTTACAAGTTCAACCAATAAATTGTCAAAGAATCACATACAATGCACATTATTAACAAGGAAAACAACTGTAATTTTGCAAGGGTTATTGCATCAACAATTCTGTGTTTTCTCTAAGTGGAAAATTGTCTGCCACACTCTCACCTTCTCACAGTGTCAGAGGTTTTGCTTTCTATGTAATCTTCTTTGCAAGAAATTTGGACTGAGTTTCAAATGATCAGTAACAAATCGTATAAAGCCAAACATTATTTACTTGCCATTGCATGCCTTAGGCAAATGGAATTGTGTTATGAATCCTGCTTTATTGTGCAATCAGAAAGAAAGTCTGTATTGTGATTATATTTCCCACTAATATCTGACTGAATAAAAAAAAAAAGGACAGTGTTTGCTTCAAGATACATGAAGGGACTGATGGATGATTTATCCATATTTGAATAAACTATTCAGAACATGGGCCACAATATTTGTGACTATCTAAAGTGTTCTTATATAATACCATTCTTCTTCTTCTTTCTCTCTAGACTGTCCAAACATGAGCAGGATGGAACTCACAATGTCTCTCTTCCCAAAATATCCATTTCTTCATCTTTAAATCTCTTCAATCTTTTAAAGTACAGCATTTCCTTTAAGACAGATAACCTTTGATGGCAGAGCCCCATACATATCATCTTCACATTTTTTATTAACTTGCAAGTTCATTGGCACTGTAGATTTAAAAATAGTTGTGGGATGATAGAATGAACAAATAGATGAGATATTCTCATCTGACTAGCCAGAAATTACTCTGTCGTACTTTGAAGTATCTATGTTATTTTTGCGTGAACAGCCTTAACATCTTCAGGAGCTCCCTTTCACCTCCCGTTGAAGCTGAAGACATCGTGTGAAAGTGCTTATGCATTTATGTTCCATCAGTTCAAGGACTGTCTCCGGGATCAGTCTCTGAAATCCTCTTCTGAAGTCTTGGTCTGGGTACTTCATAATTCTCTGCTATCTTTGGATTCACCCACTCTCCCCTGCCCAGCTTAGTTGTTGATATTCTTACTGCTGTTGTTTCTGGTTACTACACTGGGGATAATCAACAAACAACACCGACGAAGCTTGCTTTCAGCAAGCATAAATTTCAGTTGATCTTTGATTATTAGAAAAGATGAGGGCGGTGCAACCGTGGCTCAGCGGCAAGAATTCTCGTCTGCTGAGCTGGAGACCCGGGTTCGATTCCTGGAGTCTTCCCATGCCAAAAAAAAAAAAGAAAAGAAAAGATGAAACCTAATTAGACAAAACTCAAAAATTGAACTGCATCATTTGCAATTTGCAAAAGGATAAGAAATAATACAATTAGTATAGTAACACAAGTAATTCTTAGGTAGACAAATAAACTTTGCATTCAACAAAAATGAAAACATTTCTATATTATAAAAAGGGTGATTGATTTGACTTTGCTAAATTCTATTGCCTGTACTTTATACAACAAAAAATATGAGAAAACTATTTAATTTGCTTATGAATCACTTGGGTACCGCTCAATTGCAGATTCTGATAAAGTAAGTCTGAGGCTGACCAAAGAGTCTGAGTTTTGAAAAATCTGCCAGGTGATGTCGATGCTGCTAATCTTTTGACTACTCTTAGAGTAGCAAGGTTCCAATACACTAATTTTTAAAAGTAGTCAAATAGAAGCCTGAAAATCATTTATTTTAATGTATGCTGAATTTACTGTTAAATATATATAATACAGCATTACAGACATGTATTATATCTACTACAAAAATAATTACTGATCAATTTGATGTTAATAGAAAGAATGTGTACACTCCAACATTCAATGTTAAGTTCAATGATAGATTTATGCTCCTTTATTCAATTTTGACTATATCATATTTGGAATTTTAGAATTTAGTTTTTGCATTTTCAGGATAGACTTTCCAATAAGGTATGTTGTGGAATAAAATTGCAGATAAGATATTCTTGACAACAATAACTCTGTGAAGGGTCTTGTTTCAAAACACAGAATTATACAGTAGAGATGCATGCAGATGCATAAGGTAAGTGGTGCCGTAATATAACTATATGAAAATGTTAATAGCTTAGAGTTCTTTAGATTGGTTTCTCTTCAGCAATTCTTTCATTCTGGTGATTTTTCTTTTTCTTTTGGTGTCCCGTAAATCAGGTAGTAATGACTGATCCTTGGCTCAGCAAGAATCCAGAGCTCCACCTAGGGGTAGAGTTAGCCTGAGGTCTAGGAGGACAGTTTTGCCATCTAGCCAACAAATTTCAGGTAACATGTGGATACAATCGTTTAGGAAATATTCAATTGGATATGCAAAATCATACTTCATCTTATCTTTTCCTTTACTCTGAAAACAAAATAGCCTATCCCTTATGAGATATAAGGTAAGACGGAGGCAAACAACTTTGTTTAAATTTTCAATTCTAGGGCTCATCAAACACACTAAACTCTTACAAATCCTACTGAATATTAGAAATGTCTGAATCAGGTGCTATCTAGTTAAACTAAAATGATGGTCTTTAGAATTCTTTAAGTTTAAAAATGTTTGGTCTATAGTCAGAGCTTGGAATCTTAATTTGTTACGCTTCAATTTACATAGTAATTTAAGCTATGAAAGCAGATAAGAGTACCTGGGCAGGCTGTTGTGGAGACCGAGTCAAGATCTGAAGTGAAACAGGATACATAAGGAGTGGCCAGGAAGAAATGATGTTTATTGGAGGAAGAGGATCCTTTATTGGGAGAGTGTGCTCCTCAAAGGAACAGGACTATCCTTAAGTTAGAACACCAAAATAATGGTCAGAAAGCAGCATTGGAAGGTCAGGAAAATAAGAATTAGCTCCTCACTTTTTGGAATCAGGGGTATGAGGGAAAATCTTCTATTTTGGAGGACTATAGAGAAAATAGTGAACTAAAGGAATATACAAATATCAAATAAGGCAAATAAATGCAACGTGTTTGTTCAGAGAAAATGTTGCTGACCTTAGAGTAGGCATATCAGAGAGGTTCGTGGATGATGGTATGACTGGCGAATGGAATGAAAGCTTTGTACAATGGAAAGGCTTTAAGGAGCCATAGCAGTTGGAGTTCAGGTGCACTAGCAATACAGAGGCTTGGCCTTCAATCAGTGACCAAAGTAAAACAGGCACGTGTCATGGTGGACTTTAGCTCACTGGGTTCTTGGAGTGAGTTGGTCTTCACATTTGGAGTTAGGACCCAATGGTGAGAGGGTCATGTGTGTGTTATCTGAGATTGGGAGTTTTACTCAGGGTAACAGTGGCTTGCCTATAGGAACAAGCAAGTATTAAACGTTACTTAACTTGGGCAGAAAATGAGAGTGTGAAGATGCATTGAGCTGGCCTTAGTCTTGCATTAGTCTTGTAATTTTTGGCCTTTGCTGAGGCTGATCTTTCTCAGGGAACTTGGTAGAGTTTCCATCCACCTATTGGAACATAACAGGCACATACTGTTTTTCATTCAAAAAATTAAGCAATAATTTGAGATGTTTTAAAATAAAATTTACTAAATAATACATATATATAAAATTTACTCTAGGTGGCCAGAAATTATCCTTATAACTAAAATAAACATGTATTTGGTTTGCCTGGGGTAATCTTAGTTTACCTTGTTGTCCCTATGTAAATATTAATCTCACCTCTTTTTCATTTCAAAGGTATCCTTATTTGGGTAACAGATCTCATTACCTATAATGTAGTGGTTGAGAAAGCAGGCTCAAAGCAAACTGCCTCCAACTGAAAACTGGCTGCACTATTTATCAGCTGTATGACCTGAGACTTAATCTAAAAGGAAGTCCTTAGATTTGAGCTATAATTAGAGATTAGCATCATCAAATACTTAAACTTGATTTTAAGCACAAAGACAGAAAATAGAAAAAGAGATATCTATTATTTGTTTGAGGAACTTGATATCTCTTCTATTGTTCATTGAGATAATCTCAAAAAGAGCAGGTAGGCAGTGGAATGAGGGAAAGGGATAAAAGAGTGAACGTGTTACTTTTGTGCGTGTGTATGGGCTATAGAAATAAAGATGTTCAGAATAGAGCTGTAGGTCTGGAGTCATACTATTACCAACTGATTCAAATAATGGTGGGAGGTAAGATAGGCTGTGTTCTAGTTTGCTAGCTGCTGGAATGCAATATACCAGAAATGGAATGGCTTTTAACAAGGGGAATTTAATGAGTTGCTAGCGTACAGTTCTAAGGCCGAGAAAATGTCCCAATTAAAACAAGTCTATAGAAATGTCCAGTCACAGGCATCCAGGGAAAAGATACCTTGGTTCAAGAAGGCCGATGAAGTTCAGGGTTTCTCTCTCAAGTGAGAAGGCACATGGCGAACACAGTCAGGGCGTCTCTCTCATCTGGAAGGGCACATGGCGAATACGGCATCT
>PVIY010006023.1:0-90271 GCA_004026745.1 Myrmecophaga tridactyla | reverse complement strand
ATGTGACTGTGTGATTGTGAAAACCTTGTGTCTTATGCTCTTTTTATATACATTATAGACAGATGAGTAAAACGTGGATTAAAAATTAAATAATAGGGGGAACAAAATACCTATATATTGGATAGATGGACATAATAGTGGTCAATGAGAGGGAGAAGTAAGGGGTATGGTATGTATGAATTTTTTCTTTTTTCTTTTTATATTTTTTTCTGGAGTGATCATGGTGATAAATATACAACTATGTGATGATATTGTGAGCCATTGATTGTATACCATGTATGGAATGTTTGTTAAGAATTGTGTGTTTGCACGTTATATAAATTTAAAAAAAAGATCAAGGGCTAGGCAGAATTCTTAGAATTGATAGCAAATGCACAACCTATAAAAGAAAAATTTCATAAATTGGACCTCATCCAAAGTAAAAACTTTTGCTTTGCATAAGACCCTGCTAAGGGGATGAAAAGAAAAGCTACAAAGTGGTAGAAAATATTTGCAAGCTTTATATGCTTGACAAGGATCAGTTATTGAGAATATATAAAGAATGTTCAGTACACAACAACAAAAAACAAACAATTCCATTAGAACATGGGAGACAGACAAGAAGATACATTTCACTAGGAGGACACACAGATGGCAATAAGCACATTAAAAGATGTCCAATATCATAGCCATTAGGGAAATGCAATGAGATATTACTACACACCTATCAGAACGGATAAAATAAAAACTATGACAACACCAAATGCTTGTGAGGATGTGGGAAAACTATCGCAGACACATTGGTGGTGGAAATGTAAAATGGTAAATGTAAAAATTGTTTAGAGTCAGGTAGTTATCAAGTATCCAGGCATCATCTCATTTTACAAGAAACTTGTGAGGGATCTGAGTCAGGGTATTGCCATTATTCCTAGTTTAACAGATGATTACACTGAGGCTTTGAAATAATTTGCCCAAGGCTGATGGGTGGAGAGTTCAGAACCAGAACCTCCAGCCTGGCATTATTTCCATCAGAATGCCCTTGCTGGAAGCACTTTTAGAGGCCCACACTATAAACTAGTAGTATAATTGTCATTAGAGAAGGTACAGGCCACCGGGTTAACAAAGTAACTTGCTAAACACAGAACTGGATAATTTGGAAAGCGCTTCCTTAAGTGCCACAAACAGCTCTGTTATGCAGACTGCCCAGGTGGACCACTGGCTGTCCACTAGCATCCATGCCCTCCCGCAACATCCCACAGAGGGAATGAGTAGCACCTCTGCCTGGCCACACCAGAAGGGATTTTTTTCTTTGAGCTGTTTAAGTAGCTGATACTCAATAAATATTAGACAACATCATCATTTTAAACTTAGGTCACAGAGGTTTAGACATATGATTATTCCTACAAGGATAATATTTTGAAACTTACTATCTTGTCAGAAAAATTGTAATCCATGCAGAGAATGCAGAAAATTCAAAGCTGACGGATGTGTAACTGGGATTTTTCAAGAGTCATGCCGCATCGCGAAAGAATAGCCACGTTCCCCGAAAACAACTTACACAAAGGGAGAAGAAGAGAATGCTTTTTCCTACCTTATCTTCTATGTCCTCTCATAATGCACTTTTATTTTGAGAGTAACTAATGCAAATCAGCAATTCTCCGTTAAGGAGCCCACATCAAATACTGCATTGCCTTAGTTTGAATCCTCTCAGCTGTGTCTTTTCACATCCTGACCGAGTCTATTAAAAGTTTTACAGGCTGACCTCTTAGAAAAACAGCAATTACTCGGGAAGTAACTCCCTGTGACAACTCATGTCTTTACACATTTCCAAGAAGTGTCATTTTCTCAGGCAAGAAAAAGGTAGCCTGTCATCTAACATGAACTTCCTATCAGAGAAGGGATTTACCAGCCTTTCTTTTCAAGTTGTCTAACAGGGACTGTGCATGTCACTAGATGCTTTAATTACAGACGGATGATGAAAGGACATGATTTTCTTATTTCCTTTTCCCAAAATGACTGCTGCATTAAAAGGTCCTGAAATAAGTGCATGTCTACATGGTTCCTGCAGGTTGATTTCTATCCATATGAAAATTACTTGGATTGTCTTTGATTTCCAGTAACTTCCTTCAGGTAGGTACCTGGAGATAAACACCTGGATGCCCAGGTATGGAGAAACTGCAGTAGGTATGGTCAGTAAACTCACCTGGCAGTGAATGCTCCCTACCACCACGACTCTCTCCCCACCCTGCCTACGATTGCCTTATGTTAATTTTTAATATATATTTGATTAAAAAAAATGAAATTCTCTCTTTGAAATAAGGATTTATTTCAGGATATAAGATAGGATAATAAACAAGCAAGCAAATCGTCGGTTCCAAATCTATCTTGGTTGGACCCCTGATTCCTACTTTTATGGCCATTAAATGCATGCTTCCTGGTTATGGGGATGGCAAAATTCCCAGAGTAGCTGAGGTTCAGAGCCCATTGGCCATGGTGGTATAGTTTTCTCTCAACTTTCATCCCCTGGGAATTTCCCTTACTCTATTGTAAACTTATCTCTGTATTTTAAAAAGTGTATTTGTCACGTCAACATTCATAGCAGCATTATTCACAATTACCAAAAGATGGAAACAACCCAAGTGCCCATCAGCTGATGAATGAAAAAACAAAATATGGTATATATATATATATGATGGAATATTATTCAACTGTAAGAAGGAATGAAGTCCCGAAGCCTGCGACAACATGCGTGAACCCTGAGGTCATTACGTTGAGTGAAATAAGTCAGACACAAAGAGATAAATATTGTATGCACTCACTAATATGAGCTTATTATAATAAGTAAACTCGTAGACATAAAATCTAGAATATAGGCTATCAGAAGATAGAATGAGGTTAGAGAATGGAGTTTGGATGCTTCATGTGTGCAGAATTTTTAACTAGGTTGAATTACATTTTTTGGAAATGAGGAGCGATAATGGTAGCACACGGAGTAATTAAGAGCACTGAATTATGTGTGTGATTGTGGTTGAAAGGCAAAGTTTAGAGTCATACCTGTCACTAGAAGGAAAGCTAGAGGACAAAACCTGGGACCGTGTAATGCAGTGAACCCATGGTGGATGATGACTGCAATGAGAGTACAAATATAAACGTGTCCTTTCACTATGACAAGGAGTTAATGATAGAGTGGTACATGGGGGAAATGTACCTATGGCAAACCTTGGACTATGGTTAATAATAATATTTAATAGTCTTTCATCAACATTAACAATAATAATATTTAATACTCTTTCATCAACATTAACAAATATACCATACCAATGCTGAGTTAATAATAGGGGTGAGGAATAAGGGTTATGGAGTGTTCGGTGCTTTGTTTTTTGGAGCGGAGATGTTGGGGGGGGGGTGGAGAGCGATGAAAATGTCCTGAAATAGATCGTAGCGATGAATGCATAACTACGCGATGATATGAACCACTGATTTTTCATTTTGGATGGATCATATGGAATATGAATGTATCACAATAAAACTGCTTTAAAAATACTTTTTAAAAGTGTATTTGTTACATTTTTCCCAGCATGTCTAGGTGTTTTGATAGAAGGTGATATTTCATATTACCTAATCTGCCAAATTGCTGGATACAGTAGTCCAAACACCCCACCCTTGCCTCAGCCTGCACACGCACACATCCCTGGCCCATACTGTTCCATTTTCACTCTGTGTTTTCAGATGGTAAATTGATCCTAGAAATAATCCCCACTTATTTGATGACCAGTCATCCATCTCATGAACTGTTCAGACAGTTCCCCTTTTCTACATCCTCCTTTTTCATAGCTCACTAGTACCTCCCTAGAGGAATATCAGAGAAGAGAATTAGATAAGCATCAACACAGGGCTAGTGAAAATCCTAAAGGAGTTTGCAGAATCATCTGAAGATGAAATAATCTGTTTTCCCTATTTTTAGCTATGAATTATTTGGAAATCACTAAATATAATAGATGTCTTTCCTCGTCTCTCTAAATATATGTTGTTTACTGCACCTGTTCAAGAAAACATAAGAAGTCTCATTCCTGGACCCATGAGAATAGCAAGGAGATTATCTTTGCTCTTTGTGTCTGAAGAGGAGGAACAGTAACTTTCATCTCCGGATGGCAGAGACACGCCTGGCCTTCAGGAGACTTGTAGATTCAGGGAAATCCCTTTGTAATCTATTTCTAAAGCAACTGAGGGGAAAGTGAAATGGCAGGCAGTGCACATGGCAGGTGATTTCATTTAGAATATATCACTATAAGATTAATATTCCCCTTCAGGAATGGCGAGCTGGGGAGCCTAACAGACCCTTCTCTGCACCCACACAACCAGAGGCTTATAGTGCCTCTGTGGAAGAACAGACAAAACTCAACATGTCTCAATTATAAATAGTTGAAACCTCCATGGTTGAATTGAATTGCAATTCAATTTTAAAAAAAGACCATGTATGTTGTCTCCATAACCACTGGTGCAACCTTCTGTAGAGTCTGATTATTTCATACTACTTCATCTGCTTTCTCATGCATAGTCATGTCTCCTTGCTGAATTTATGTTTTACTCTACATTATCCCTTTTATTCTTTTAAACATCTCTGAAGTTTTAGTTTTTGTTGTTTCTCATATACAACTGTTTTTTAAAACAATGGTTCTCACACATTAGCATGCATCCCTGAGATTTTCATTCTGGTAGAGTGAGAATTTGTTCATGTTTAACCAAATACACCCCATGCGGTTTTAATATAGATGGAAATGTGGAATAGTCTCTTAGAATCTTGACATTTTAATACAATACTGGAAAAAAGAAATAAAACATTTCTTTTATGTTCATTGAGAAAATTTAATAAATTAACCAGAGCACTTATTGTCTTAAAAATAATCATGAAATGTCACACAATGTATCACAATGATGAAAGTAGAAACTATTGAATTTCTTCATCTTGAGCAGCCAGTTGGGCTTAGATGAATAACAAATTGCAGTTTTTCTCCTCAACATTAGCTTGAAGTTATTGCCCAAGAGAGCATTTTTAAATTTAGCTACTCACATTACAGGGACCTCTTCACCTTGCCCAGGAGTCAGGAGAGGGCATAGTTTGTTCTTCTTCAGGAAATTCTACGCAGTTTGATTGTAACCTTTACTTGCTCTTCAGGAAATAAATTGTAATATTTACTAAGTGCCTACAATGAATTGAAATTGTAAATAATAAAAACAATGACCTTTACTTGATCATGTAAATATATCGGAATTATTAAATAATTTATCTCTTTTTATTTTCACCACAGACAAGTACCAATATTCTTGTTTAGATAAGAACAGCAAATGTGCATATAGTCCTCAATGTTCCAGGTCCGGGCTAAGTTCTTTATATGCATTAACTCACTTATTCCTCACAAGGACTCTCTCCAAGTTAGTCATTATTTTTTCTGTTGTCTTTTTATTTTTCTGAATTCATGCAAATGTTCTAAGAAATGATCATGATGATGAATATGCAACTATGTGATGATATTGTGAATTACTGATTATATATGTAGAATGGAATGATTATATGTTACGAATGTTTGTGTTCGTTGTTACATTTTTTTTAAAAATTTAAAAATTAAATGAAAAAAAAAGTTAGTCATGAATCTCTGCATCCTCACAGATGAGAAAGGAGGCCCAGAGAAGTTGAGTAAATTGCCCAAGGTCACAAAGTTAATAAATGGTGAGATGGTAATTCAACTCCAGGCATTCTAGCTCTAGATTCTCTCTCTAACCCTTAAAGCAATTGTTCTCAAATGTTATCTGCATCAGAATCAACTGAAGGAATAAGTTGCAGCACAGGTTGCTGAACCCAGCCCTGGAGTTTCCAGTTCAGGAGATGCAGATGGAGCCAGAGAATTTGCATTCTAACAAGTTCTCAGATGATGCTGGTGACATGCCCCCAGAGTCGGTTGCTCTCTCAGTTGAGAATAACTGAGACTATATTGCATATCAGATATCAGGTTTTTAAAAATGGGTTTGTTTCATTTTAGTTCTAAAGAGAAGTAACTTAGTTTCTAGGCTACTAAGACAAATACCACACCACACAATGGGTTGGCTTAAACAATGGCAATTTATTGAGGCTAGGAGAAGTCCAAAGTTAAGGTGTCAACAAGGCCATGCTTTCCACCTATTGTGGTGCTGGCTGCCGACCATCCTTGGGTTTCCCTGGCTTGTGTCCTGACTCACTCACATGGCGATGTCCTATCTTTTCTCTCTTGGGTTCTACTGATGCCTGGCTTCCTACTTCCAGCTCCCTCCCATGGCTTTCTCTTTATAAGGCTCCCAGTAACAGAATTAAGACCCTTCCTGATTCAGTTGGCCACACATTAACTAAAAATAACATCTTCAAAGGGTCCTATTTACAAAGGGTTCACATTGACAAGAATGGGATTATGGCTAAGAGCATGTTCTTCTTTGGGGTACATAATTCAACCTATGATATCACCCAAAGTTACAACGTTAGCAACATGCTAGTTAAGTATCAGATTTACTTACACAAAGTTAAAACCTGATAAGTGGATGGTCATGATTTGAATCTATGTCCTTTGGATGCAAAGTTAGACTCATGATTGTTAGATTTTCTAGTTCTAATTGTAAACTTACATTGTAGTGAAAACCAAACAGGAGTTATTAGCAAAGTAGGTGAAGTTCTAGATCTGGGTGAGGGTGGTGTGGTGTGCTGGCTTGATACTGTTAAGTACCCCAGAAAAGCAATGCTCTCAACCCTAATCCAATCTTGTCAGGGCAGACCTATTATTTGGGTGGGAAACTTTGATTAGTTTGTTTCCATGGAGGCACAACCCACCCAGTTGTGTGTGGAACATTTTGATCAGATAGAGATGTGACCCCATTCATTCAAGGTGGGTCTTAATCCTTTTCCTGGTGCCCTGAATGAAAAGAGTAAAAGATAAAAAACTTAGAACCAGAGCTGACACAGAGAGCAAAGAGATGAAACCAGGGCACAGACATTTGGAGATGCAGAAGGACCCAAGGAACTGAGAGAGCCGTTTTAGAAGCTAACCCAGAAGAGAAGAGCCAGCAGATGTCGCCCTGTGCCTTCCCACGTGACAGAGAAATCCTGGACACAACCAACCTTTCTTGAGTGAAGTTATCCTCTTGTTGATGTCTTAGTTTGGACATTTTCATGGCCTTACAACTGCAAATTTGTGACCTAATAAATCCCCTTTGTAAAAGCCTATCAAATGCAATATTTTGGTATATTGCATTCCAGTAGCATTAGCAAACCAAAACAGTGGAGGAGGGATAATCATGTAAATTGTCACTTCCAAGTGTTGCTGAATTTTCTTTTTTGAGTTTTTCTTTCTTATCTACCTCAAAGGATGAAGCCTTCTGAATGCCTTCATTTTTTTTCCTCTCTGGGCAACTCTAACAACACTGCAAGTGGTTAGCACCTTACCTGCAATTCTAATTACCATCATTATCACCAGCAAGTATCCTTCCTGCTCTATTTCACAGCATCGCTATATATAAGTCAAGTAAAGTGCATCTGTGATCTGTGCTGAGTGGGACCTCCAAATATTGGTGCAGTAGATTCAAGGGCTAATTATAAGTGGCCTATATCTCAAAGTTGCAGCACCGTCCCTCTATCACAATTATTTTCCTGTGCAGTCCCATGATAAAATATAAGGAGGTAATAAAGGCTAACATTTATTGAGCACATACTGTGTTCCAGGCATGGTACTATATGTATTCTACTTCATCCAAGTTAACAACCACCATAGGAGGGAAGTACTATGATTATCCTCATTTTACAAATGAGGAAACCAAAGCACAGAGATGTAAAGAAAATTGTCTTGAGTTGTAATTTTGTGAAGAGCAAAACCAAGACTTAAAACCCAGGAGGCCACATAGCTGTGGAACCCACACCCTTAACTTGTGGGTCTACTGTCTGAACTAATATCATTTCCATTACCTCCCGCAAACTAAATCTCTTCATTTTGTTCCACTAATTATATTCTTTGTGATAGGGAGGAGTCTATGATAGAAAAAACAGTGGGGGGGGGGGAATGCAAAAAGCATCCATGTATGGATATTTCTAATGACTAATATTAGTAAAGTTTGTCTATTGCTACATTTTAAAAGGTGGGGGATTCAGGATCAATTACCTATAATTATTACTAGAGAGCCAGAATTAAAAGCACAGAGACTGAACTATGCCCATCTTTTTTTGCTGCTATATCCAAAGGGCCAAACACAGTACCTAGTATAGATGGACTTTTCGTTTTGCTTTTGATTAAAGCAGCATAAGCTATGAATTTCTGATTGGAATGTTTCCAAAATGTTGCACTTTTATGTAACCCTTGTCAGATCCTTTCATATCCCTGATGAGCTGTGTGTGCCAAGGAAACGGTATAGCTGTAACTGAGGATATTAAATTTGGGGTGGTCACAGCAGCTGCACTGACAGACTGCAGCAACCGAAGGCTGCAGGCCAGTCCCTGTGAGAGCCAGATGCCTGCTTATTCTCTCTGCAGCCTAATGATAATCAGATGGTCATTTAAATGACCAATGCTGATTACTTCTTAATCAGGGAAGCTTTGAATTTTGGTTTACTCTGGTACGTTATCAGAGCATATTAGTTTGTTGAGCATGATTAATCTAACTTGATATTTTGAAACCTGTCAAGTGACCCCACTCAGCCAAGTTTGATACAGAGACTGAATGTAAGGCGTTGCTTAATTTGTGGTTGAGTAACTCCTTGGAATTCTTTGGAAGAAGCACAAATATGTGTCTAAGTCTCATAAAAGAAGTTGTACACAGCCACAAATAGGCAGGCAGTCATAATTTTTTTTAAACGATGCCATTGAGTCTGTGCTTATACTAGTAAGTCCTGATTTCTCTTCTAACAATGATGCTTATTAACCATTAATTTTAGTCCTCTTCATTGGTTATACACTCTGGGCTTATCAACCCACACCGATCCTGAATTTGGTAACAATATAGAGGGATGTCAACAAAAAAAAGAAACGCTGATACTGTGGTGATTAACATAAGTTCACACTGGAAAAAACATTGGCTAATGCAGAAATTCAGCCCATGCAGCATGTGTTTTCTTGAAAGACAGCGATGTGACAGTTGAGTGCTCTATTCACTAGCTGTTAACAGCCGTCAAGTGTTTAAGATAAAGCAGAGGATTCCATTACTCAGCAACTTGGTGATAAAATGGAATCAGATCCATTCACACAGGCTGCTGCTCAGCAGATCTGCAGAAGCTTCATGAACTTCACCCCCGAATCTGGTCCTTGGTCGGTGTGCCTGGCAGCTGAACCCTGCCCTGATAGAACCCTGGGCATCGCGGGATGAGCCATACCCATTAGACCCACAGCTCTGGGATAACAGGCTAGGGCTTACAAATGAAGTCAAACATGGTATTCAAGTAAACTGAGCTGGTTGGTGAATAGCTCACTTTCAATTTTGGTAATTATAGGTCATTTATTTTAACTAGTGTTGTTTACAATGTGGCATTTGTTTTAGTCAAAACACTGGGTTGATTTACATTCAGAGGCATAGTTCAGAATTTAGTAGTTAGAGGGGTTCTTATTAAGAAAGGGAGTTCAGGGGGTGCCAGGGTGGTTTGGTGGCAGAATTCTCACCTATCGTGCAGGAGGCCTGGGTTTGAATCCAGTCCATGTACTTCCCAAAAAAACAAACAAATAAGCAAAAACAAACAAGCAAATAAAAAAAAATTCAAAAATGGTGCTGCATAATGGGATACTCTTATGAGAAAATAATGAAGTGTGAGCCCACCGTATAGTATACAAAATAAAGGGGGGCGGGGAGTTTATAAGTTGACTGGTCATTAAGAAGAAATTTCCCCTTCTTAATATTAAGTAAATTGTATCATTTTCTAGATATAGACAACCAGGTGTCCTCACTGATGTACTTGATAAAAGTCAGGCAAGTTCTGGGGTGAGTAGAATTAATCCTAACTACCTCTAACTTTGTCAAAAAAGACCCATAGAAAGACACGGGTTGTTATTATATTTTCACTTCAGATACGTTTTGCAAACTTGCAGCTTCCCGAAATAATGTCTCTTCGGTTTTACACACAATACATAAATAATTATGTTTTCATAAGCGTTTCTGGCATCTAGATTCCAATATGAAATGTAAACTCTTGAATCCAATACTTGGAGAGCATGGCAGGGAGGGTTTTGTTGGCTCCCCGTGGAACACGCTGAAGCCTTAGTTTGGGAATATATTTCCTCTAGGTTCTCATCTGTCCTTGTGTGCACAGCACCTGACAAAGGGACAATTGTTTGCCTGTTTGATAGTGCTAGCACAGTTGGGAGCAGCTCAGGTAAGACGCCTGCCTCTGTAGCCTCTCTGCAAGGGCCGGTTTCTGGGCTGTTGCTGTCTGTTTATGTGCCTCTGGGATCAGGGGTCTGCCCCTGGTCAGAGGGAGAAAATGCTTTGGGCAGCTCATTCGGTGCCCTGGAAATAAAGATTCCTCAAGCTTCTCATGCAAATGTAAATGTAAAACAGTACAGATGACCCATAATGTCAGCTCAGTTATGTCCCCTGCCCCACCCCAGCCCTCCACCAATACTGCCTTTACATGCGGCCTCCAGATGCTATGGAATTGCTTTCTTGCTCTGTAGAGCTTAAGCCAAAAAAAGCAGGAGTGCTGAACACTCTAAGGGGCTCACAAACCATCGCATGTCTCCTAGTTTTCTGAACCAACAGAAAAGCTAGTATCTCTGCTCTCGATTAATTTAACTTTGATTCTTTGTAAGGATGCAAGGTGCCATGCTATTTACTGCTGTAGGCAGGTATGAGAATGGAAAGAGAGGAAAGACTGAACAGTCTGTCCATTGTGACTGAGAAGGAAAGAATGGAAAGCAAGTAAGTTTTACTTTCTGTGGACGAGCCTAGTTGTTTTTAGGGCAGCTTTTAAAAATGCACAGTTTGCTTAGTTTTGCTACAAGTACAACCAAAGATGGGGTAGTCCTTACATATTCTAGCTGTTGATAAAGCTCCAAGAGGAAAACAGACACTAAGCATGTCCCTTAGGGCCTCCTCTAGATAATGGGGTAAGAAGAATTTGATCCTGGATATGTTTAAGAAAAAAAAATACATATGTATATATAAATTTCAAGACTCCAATTGCACTTCTATATTGTTAAAAGTGGACAACTCTTTATTTAGCAAAGGATTTAATATTGTGTGGACATATAAAGTAGGTTCAGCACCCTACTTTATCCCCAGGGATGCCTTTAAGTGTGACTTCTTTGAAGTCCATAAAGGAAACCCATTGATTAAGTTAATGGTAGAGCTTAACTTACTGCTACCTAACTCTTTGTAGACTATCAAGTCTCTTAACAAACAGTCTTTTATCCGGCCATTAAGTTGTTATAATTACTTAGTATTTGACCAGATGGCAGATAATTTCTAAAGTCAGACCAGGTGTTCAAGTAGCAGAGCTAATCACAAAGCTGATGACTGTGGTGAAACTAATTTAAAATGCTGTAACAGTGGCACAATAGTACTTCACATGAAGACTGACACCCCCACCCCCCTAAAAAAAGAGGAAAATTGATATTTCGTGAATAGGAGACTAAATAACGGCAGGTGTGAGAAAGGAGTATTTAATTCCGAATGCTGTGTTTTATGTCAATCAACAAATGCTTTCACAGGTGTGATGTCTGTTTGCAACTTAAACACCCGGCAATAAACACTTAGAAGGACAGAAATTTAGTACCCGTGGCAGACAGTGTCAACTCAAATAAATATCAAATGTGGGTACAATCTTACTTCCCTCACATCCCTGTTTCATGCGTGAACACATGGATTTCATGGTCACAGCTGGAAGCCAAAGAGTTGTTAATTTGTTTTCAAATGAAGAGCTCCCATTAGGCAACTTTCCAGCCTCCTACGCTGAGCCACCTTGGCAGAGATGACCTAGCCAACATTTGGTTTCAGCCAGGGGAATGCTGGTTTACTGAAGACTTGATCAGAGTGATAGAGTCCCAGCAAGTGTCTCTTGGGACTCCATTAGGTGGAATCATTGGCATCTGTGACACACTTCACATCATTGATAAAGGGTTATTTTTAGCAAGCTACCGGTTAGATTGGAGTCAGGCAGCATTGGCTCAAATGCCTTCCTCTAATACCACCTAATGTGACTGGGTAGGGCCAGTTTGTGCTATAGACCCATGCAGATGCCCCTTTCTTTGACCACTGGTTTGTTTAATTCTCTGTTGTCACCATGTTGAAGTTTTTAAATAAATTTTGAACAAGGGCTGCACGATTGCCGTTCTACCAGGCAAGGCCTTGACCATGTCAATGGCTCCAAGCAAGAATTTCTGCTCAGAGCCCCGTCAGTTTTCTCCTGCCTTCATCTGCCCAGATCCTGGAAATGTGCCCCCTTAACCTTCATCATCTTGTGTCAGCTTTTGAGTGATACCAATAGATGTTTTTCCTTAATTTCTCTATGTTGATTGTTAAGCTTTAATTTTCACAAGTGAATGGTACTACTCTTTCCCTTTTTTCAATTTATTTACTGTTTTTTTTTCTCAGAACTTAGGATTCTGAAAAACATAAATTTCCTGAGAAATGCTGGGGAGAAATTTCCATGAAGAAACACTAAATGGAACGTAGCATATGTTATTCCATAATAACATTGACTTCATGATCTGAAACAATTATCTGACAGAGAGTTGGGGAAGAACTGTTTCTATGTAATGAATATTCATGCGAGTTTTTTTTCTGGCAAAAAGTGAAGACTATGTTCTTTTGGTGAGATTCACAATCTGTTTCATATCTGGTATTTCATTTTTCTCTTCAAAATGCACCTTGCTTTGTAAAGAGGTAAAGTTAATGTTGTGCCTCAATCTTGAATCACTCCAATATCTGCAAAGGTTCAAACAGTCTAATATTTCACATTCTCATTTTGTTACCATTTCATGTTATGAAAGTAGACATTTTCCAGCTCATAAACCTATTTCTGGTGTCACCAATGGGTAAATGAAAGGGCCGAAAGATGACAAATTTCCCTTATTAATATTTCAACAAAGAATTTGCAAATATTCCATTTAAGTACATAACATAGAACAAAATTTTTGTACCTGTTCAAAAGGAAAAATGTTAGACAATTTTTTTTCTGACTTAAAATAGTCCTTTTCCATTTTGCCTCACTTTTTACTCTTTTTTATTAACTAACAGCTTACCAAAATTCTCAGAATTTGGGTCACAGGGAATTCTCCCAAATCTGATCAATGTGGTTCTTGTTTCCCACTTATACAGACATCTACTTGCCCAGCAGCTTGCTCTGACAGCCTTCCCATTTGGGAATCCCTGGAATTATCTTTTAGATGCTTCTCTTGATTCTATTTGCCAAGAACAGCCAACAACCAGCAGCAGGGTCTCCCTCGTGAGCTGATCTTGGAGACAGAACAAAAAAGAGCCCCTCATGAATAAAATGAAGGTCAAAGCTCAGAGTGTCATTGGAACTCTGCTTCTTCAAGAAGACCCTTTTGAAGGGTTTGGTGCTGATGAATACATTTCTGTCTTTTAGGTGATGCTGAAATGGTGGAGGGAGGGTGGTTTGGGGAGGCCCTTACAGCTACATATGGTTGCAGAAGAGCTGACACTATCAGCAAACATCTTATATTTCAGATTCCTCTGAATACCCACACAGCCCTACTCCACAAGCTATCCCCAACCATTGGCCAGAGATGTTAAACTTGCTGTGCAATTGTGTTTGCCAAGAATCTGGGACACCCAGCCTCCTTCTACACATGGGGATAAGGGTACAGGTGTCGTTTTAGTGCCTATGTTCAAGGAAGAACCAAGCTCTGTTTCCCTCTCCACTCTAGACTGATGTCCTAAGATTCCATTCTATTGCATCTTTCTTGGTTACTGGTTTGCCACATTATCTTCCTGGTTATTGACTTTACTGTCTTCCTTGCTATCGAGTTCTGACTCATACTCAGCTTCAAACTCAGAAGTCCTGCAGCCCAGCTAGTGCTCCGGTCGCCATTTTAACTGGAGGATATCTCACATAGCAGGAGCTCCTCAGCAACGATTCCTCAGGCCCCGTTCCTCCCTGTCTGTACTCACCCCTCCCATCCCGAGCCTCAATTCAATAGATCTGATTTTCATATACAACATACATGGTAAACTCCAATAACCAGCTCTTAAGATAGACTGGTAGAACACGCATGCTCTGAGCAGAATGTATATAACATATGTAGAGGAAGCAAAATGTAACTCTTTATGATGCAATTAATCAGTGACGATATGATAGTTCTATTTGCAAGCTTATGTGAAAAAGACTCAGAACAGAAGCCTCTCCTAAATAACCACATATTGTATTTTATGAAAATAACACAGGACCATAAATGTTTTTAGATGAAGAGGAGATAAATGATTCTTAAAATCAAATCCCTAAACATTTTTTCTCTTTGCATTTATTTCTCCAAATGGTTCTTCAAAGACTCAAAGTTCAACAGCAATGCCACCACTTTCTGGAAGTTGGAAGGGTAATTGCTACTGGCTAATGCCAATAAATACTCTTCCATAACTTTATTTAAATTTGTAGTTAAACCTGAACTACACCTTCCAGTTCTCAGTGATCATAGCTGTTGCCACAGCCTGAAGTCAGCTGCTGTGTGTCTTGTACCCCATGTTTGGCCTAGAAAAATCCAGGTTACCAAGAACCCACTGCATACCTTCCTCATGGACGTTTGAGAAGCTACATAACAATATTTTCATCTTACGTGCTATCATACCCAATATAACATCTTTTTTCACTCTTGACGCTCAGTTTTAATTAAGAAGCATTTAAAAAGTAAGAAGAAAAGCCCTAACTCTTCATGAGGGCTTATTTGAATAGTTGAATTTAGAAGGCATAGAACTTGTCAACTATATTATTTGGTTTCCGTGTGGTGGAATTAATGTCTCCCTTATGAAAATGTTTGCTTTTATCATCTATCTTGTTTTGTGTTCTGTTTAGGCAGTGTTCCAACAGCCAGAATTCTATGTGTTCCCCTGAGAAGGGGTTCTAGGGTCAGGTATATAAAAATATAAAAACTGGACTGGATGTGTTTTCAAGAGACGGCAGCTTGAGAATAATGATAACATCAGCCCATACATGCAAACATGAAGTATTTGCCTAAGCCTAAGTCAGTAAATGGGATGCATATTTTTAGATGCATCATTAAAAGCCACTATGCAAATAATCTCAGCAATTATGATAGCATCTGTACATGGGCCAATGGAAGAAAATAGACAGACAGGTTTCACTTTATTATCAGCATAATAAACAATCTTAACTTACACCAAAATGAAACACACACCCACACATACACAAATGGTGACAGACAAGTTGGTATATTAGTCATCATGGGACATTCATGCCTATTCTCTCCCCACAATAATTTGATTCCTCTGTTTCTGATTCATTCTCACTCAATTCAGAACAGGAAGAGTCTGCAAACAGCACATCAAAACTCCTCCTAGTGATGGACCATCAACACACAAACCTGTTGCAGGGTTGCCACTAAAACTAGGTTATTTTACAAAAGGCTAATATAGCAGCGTTTAAATCCACTCTTGCGTAACCCCCTGCAGTGACTTTCCTTTTAACATGACAAAAGTCCACATCCACGGCTAGCCTCTCCAGCTTCATTTTATTCATCACTTCCCTGAACTCCGCACACTCTAGCCATATGGAATGTTTCTCTGTGCCTCAAACATGCTCTCTCCTTCCCAAAGGCCTTTGGAATGCTCAACTTCCGTCTTCAACCAGGTCATATCTACTCATCATATAGGGCTCTATTTAATATTTAAATGGAAGTTCCTCAGGAAAGCCTTCCCTGAGCTTTGGAGGAAGTTACATTCCCTTGCTATATGCTCTTTTTTTTTTTTGCATGGGCAGGCACGGGGAATCAAACCCGGATCTCCGGCATGGCAGGCAAGAACTCTGCCATTGAGCCACCGTGGCCCGCCCTCTCTATATGCTCTTTTATCCGCACCAACCTTCCACTTTAACACTCACTACCTTTGTAATTTTGGGCTCAATGTTCATCTTCCTTGCTAGACCATAAACAACTGGAAGACAGGAATGTTGTCTGTCTTTTAACTTTGTCTTCCATTCTTTAGGTAGTGCCATGCACATAGATAGTCAATTCAAATCCAATAATTTAGTTTTAATTGATTCATCAAGGTTTCTTGCTTCCAATGCTTATTTCTGAATCTTACTGTTTCTGAATTTACTGTTTTTCAAATATAAAACACATTTTACAAATATGTAACTTTTTAAATATTTACCATTTGTTACCACCAAAGATGATTTGAGATGGTCCTATCAATAATTTTAGATACTGCAATTCCCAAGTAGTACCTAGTAAAAGAAGCACCTAATTCAAATGGGAAGCATTAAGCAGAGTCCCACTTTGTCAATTTAAGAATCCTTCCCTTTTGCATTCTTCCATTAGTAGTAGACATCAGAGCAAATGTTGAGGATGCCTTACTGTGATATCGCTCCTCTTTATTTCCAAGTCAAATCCTACACATAAGCAAATTTTTCTAGGAATATTTTTTAATCACTATTTAGAGAAATGTTATCTAGTCTCTCAAGACCTTTATCTCTCAATTAAAAAAAATTCCTCCTCTGTTTTTTATTTTTACTCGTCGTTTTTCTTTTCAGATTAGTAGCCCAGACATTTCCCAATCATGAGTTGACATGCCTTTTATTATACCCTTGAACAACTAAGCTCATATAGTGGACTTATGGCATATTCTTCCCATACATCTGATAATAAATACCTAAGCTACCTCAAACCTTAGTCCCAATAATATAATCTACCACTCAAAACAGTGCTTGATATCCAAAAAAAAAAAAAGAAAATTTGCATATCTACTATCGTTTGCATTTCCCTGACCTTTTAAAAGTATAAGTATTCATGTTGAAATGACTTGGTGCTCTAATAAATTCAAATTACCCATCCCTCATATCAGCAGAGGAAAAAGTATATGCACAAAGTACCTCATATTTGCAAAAAACATTAAAATAGCTGACATCAGCCTAAAAATTTGGCTGATTGATTTGGAGTCACTTACAAACGAAATGATCTGTGGAGTCAAACAGGATGACTCGCGGTGGGAATAAAATGCAATGAAACAAGTGACTTATGATCACTGATCGGAAAACAAAGCATTCTGGTGATGGCATCTAGAACTCAAACAGACCTGTTGCCAGGCCCATGCTAGATATTGTCTACCGGAAATGTTAATATGACCAGCCACTTAAATTGTCATAAGGGCTTAAAACACCATAAGATCAAGTGACATTTTAAATTTTTAAAGATCACACAAATGTCCACATATTGGCTAAGTCATTTTACATTTTTTATATATATATATCCTCAGTTGTTTACAAGTGGTTGTGCCTGTGCCTAATTTTTCTGGGCTCTAAGCCCAGTTTGATTTAATTTTTATTTATTCATATGTATCATGTCCCAGATTATTTCAAGATGGGCAGTTGTTAATTAGCTTTTATCACATGTAGCATGGTTAAAATTGACTTTAGATAGAGAGGGAAAAGACTAAGAAAAATACGGTTTGTCAACAACAGTAATGATGTGACTTGTAAAAATCAAGTTGAAGACAAACACATGGGGAATCAGCTAAAAGTCTGCCTTTCCTTTCAAAACACACTGGGAAGCAACCTCCAAGTTTCATTGTTCAGACATGAAAAGAGAGATCATTATTTTCTAAAAGACTAACTTCTTTTTAACATCAGGTTCAGATTCTGGCTCAGCCCAATCAAGAAAGACCCAGAAGGCCTAATTCTTCTTATATCCTTCTGCATTCCCTTTTATTACTCTCATACTCTCATACATGAAATGCTCATTAAGTACAAAAGATCTCAGCTGCCTCAGTAGAGAGAAGGGCGGGGATGGGGCATGAAAACTGGGTCACATGATCTTCACTAAGAAATGTTGGAAAATGCCAATGATTTTAAACAAGCAGACAGGTTCCAGGTGATCAAAATGTCTCATTCATTAAAAATGTAGCAAGAAAACCTATGTCAATGGCCATCAGGAAATTGCCCTCTGACATTGTCAAAAACAGATAAATACCAGATCTAGTGGGTATATGATCCTTTGAACTGTGCTCCTGATTAGCGAACCTTAGATGACTCTACCAGGCAGATTGTCTCATAATTCAAGCTACAGGCATCAGTGTTCTTGTTGACTCTCTAGTTTGATAAAGATTAACACAATCATCATGTTTGCATTGACTCCACAGGGATCCTGTCCTTAATCCAAGTAATTGTACAATAAAGGGAAGGACACCTGTCCTTTATTGTAGTCCAAGGTGGAGAGAGTCTTTTTCATTGTTTCATGGCAGAAAATTTCTAGATGCCACTTTTGAAATGGTGTTCTCGAGGTTTCCCTGATCTATTTTGCCATTTTTGTCATAGAGAAGTAAGGGAAGAGAAACTTTTGTTAGAAAATGCTATTACTCATTTTCTTGCCAGAATTAGTTGGAAAATTGCATAATTCTCCCACTGCATTGAGAGTGAAGACCTGGATTAAATTAGGAAAAAATATGTTCATGTTACATTTGTTTTCTCAAATAGATGTATTTTAGGGGTGTTACAAGAACAAAATGAAGCACCACAAATGTAATTGTTTTCCTTATGAGGAGGAATGTGTACCTTGATTTCAATACAAGTGTAAGGAGAAAAAGATTTCCAATATAATAAATCTTTCTCCAAAATGAAATTTTATGATTCTTTTCAGAGATTTATGACCAAAATGCCATGACTTCCAGGTGAAATTACCACTAAAGATATGCATAAAGAGAAATCATAAAACTTAGAAAAATTTATCAGGTCATTTTGGATGCAAATGACTGAAAAACATACCCCAACCAGCTTTGGCATAAAGGGAATTTTTAGCTCATGATATTCAGAAGTCCTGAGGTAGCACTGTCTTTAGGTAATGCAGGGACTCAAGCCGAGGCACTAGGGACCAGCTCTTTCCCTCTTTCTCTTGCTCTCACTACCATCCTCACTTGTTCATTTTCTCTCAGCTCAGTTCTGCTCTTCTCTGTGGGTTGATGCCATAGTATACAGTTTCTCCTCCTGTAATTGCAGATTGCAACACCTCTAGATATCACATCCTCCCAGGTATAGGTCTAATGGGAAGAAAGTGTCCTTTTCAGGATTCTACGACTCTTTGGTTATGATTGGCTCCTGTGCTCCTCCCTGAATCAATCACAGTGGCCAGAGAAATGTAAGGTCCTGGGATACCTGCTCCATTCTTAGATTCTTGGCTAAGTCAATGTCACTAAAGCCATATGGTCTGTGAATGATGGTCATGGCGGCTTCCCCTAGATGAATGGATGGGTTCTTGGTGGGAAAATATCAGATGCTCACCACAAGGACATCATTTTTTCTTCTGTGGAGGATTTAACCTATAAATCAAGAAGAAGGACCTTAAAAGTACCAACTTCCCCAATACCTAGAGGTATATTAATATTTTTATTCTATTTCTTTTACATTTATCTGTAATCTTAACTCTTATTTTCTTTTACAGATACCTGTAAAAATTGTTTTTAACTTTTGGTGGCCGTGGTTTTTTTGTTTGTTTGTTCTTATACCAATGGACATATTTGTTGTTTTACAAAGTTTTAATCAATATCCACATATTCTTGGGCAATGTATTTTTTCTTTATTTAACATTATTCTGTGGAGAATTTTAGAAGTGTCCAAATAGTCCTCATGTTAATTCCTCCGGACTATGTTGAAACTTCTATTAATATGAGGACTGAAGAAAAAGCTCAGACTTAATCTTACTCTTCAGTTTGGGCAACGTGGTTGGATGTGAAAAGGGTGCAGAAATGTCTTTTGGCAATTACATATATTTAACATAATTAGAAACATACTCTTGAAATAGCCTCTGCAAAGCCCCAGAGAGCATTATATTATGATCATTCTTTGTTTGTGTCAAATTCATATTAGATAACATGAATTTGATTCATATTTTGTATTCCTTTGTTTGGATATTTCATAATTTGTTTGCCTAATTTCTATTCTAGCACTTAAATCATTATAATTTTAACTCATATATTTAAAAATCTTCAGTGAATATTCTTGAATAGAAGTCTTTCATTGCATCTTCTTAGTATAAATACTTCAAAGTGGAATTATTGGGTAGAATGGTCTAAAATGCTTTGAAATCTTTTGATACATATTGCCAAATTGCCCTCCAGAAATGGTTCCATTTATATTCACAATCCCACTCTTGCTAACACTTGGTATTAAAGTTATTTTATTTTAAATTTAGAAATTATATAAACATAGTTAAAAATTCACAGTCCCATTATTTCAATAAATTCTGCTTTCACTGCATCTGCTGATTAGCACTATGTATCCATTAAATGTTTTAACTTTTTGTCCCAAGTTATTAAATTTGAAGTTTATTTAACTTCTGTGTTATAAAATAAGACCAGTAGTTTAATACACCTAAACTCCCTCCCTCCCTACACCTTCTCCCATATTTCATATTATTAATTTTAGATCTAAATATAATTTGACCTTCTAAAACTAACACATTTTTAGTTTCAACCTCTGGGGTTTGATTTTGGATAGAATCCCATTTCTCCACTCAGTAAGATGAGAAAATGTGTTCACAATAACTTCTCCAGCTCTCTTCCCAACAACAAATACCCTTCACCTCCTAACTCTATCAACCGTACCATAATTTCTCCCTTAGAGCGGGGTCATGCAGGGCAAGAGGAATTTATCAGATGAAAGTGGTGAGGATTGCATTCTAGATATGGTGAAAAGCCATATAAATGAGGCATAGAAAGCATTGTGTAACATTACTAAGATATATAGTATTAAAAATCCGTGTATTTTGCTTATAGAGAGTTTCTCAACATTATCGCTATTTTGAGCCAACTAAACCTTAGTTGTAGAGAGATGAGCTGTTCAAGGGAGGATATTTAGCAGCATTACCATGTTCTCTACCAACTAGATTTTAGTAGCACCCACTCCAGTCATGAAAATCCATAGATGTCTCCAGACATTGCCAAAGATCCCACAATGGTCAATATCACCCCAGGCTGTGAACTATAGGTCCATAGATAAGTTTCCCAATGTGTCTTTGTCCATCCTGCTATTCTGACTTCAGGAGGAAGAGCAGCCTGACCCAAAAGCATAACTGCAGCATATGAGGTTTGTAGGGCAGGTACAGGTGGAGCGAGGGTGGAGCAGGATGGCTTCTTCTTTTTGTGTTAGATTGTGAGCTTTAATCTCAAGGGGAGTATTTGGTGCTTTTCCTTCCCAGGAAGAACTGTTCTCTTTTCCTCCCCAGGCCCATTGAGAACACTTACATTCTGCTTTTTTTCTCAGAGGACACTACAACCCTAAAAGCCAAAGCAGCAGTTCTGGAATACTCTGCTAGGGCCAAAGTTTACAGCTACCCTTGCCTCTCAGGCTGTCTTTCAAATCCATCCACAACATTTAAATCCTAATGTTTTGTCCTTTTCTTATGGATTTTAGTCCTTCCTTTTGCATTTTGAATAATTTAAGCATACTTCTTGAAAATTCTTTTCTAATTGCTCTGCATGTAGGGCTTATTGGTTGTGAATTCCCTCTTTGTGGCCTTTTCTTCTTTTAAGTTTATTGCAAGCTTATCTTCAACGTGAAATGCTTCCTGTGGAAGTCTTGCCAGGGTCTGGTGCAAAAAAATATTTCAGTGGGGAGGTTTAATACTGGGCAATATAAGTGGTACTGATTCCACTCATCAAGTATTTAAGGTTAATTTCTCAACTCTTGGTTTCCTTTCCAAGTACGAGATTCAAGATTGGACCCCACAATCATGCACAGCACAAATATGGTCATCTATTTTCTTACTGCTGGTGACTCTTTTCATAACCCCTGTCCAGAACATTCTATATAGGCATCTCTGGCCTGCTGAACACAATTTTGTTTTAGTTCCCCACTCATATATATAGGACAGCTCTACTCCATTCCTGACTTTATTTGTGGACCTCAGTTATATTTCCCTAAGAGCCTTAACTCCTCTACAGAGTAGGTATGAAAACCCTGTCTCAAGTCATAGATCAAATTCCGATACCCTTCTGAGCCAATGGACATACCACTTTGAACTTCAAGCACCTGGGGGTTTCCCTTACTTGCCTTTAAGGCCAGTTACTCATTTTATTTTATGCTGTTTTTTGTGACTGTTATAAATTATTCTGCTGGTCTGTGCATTTAGAAGGGAGGTGAGAGGCAGGGCATCTCAAGTCATTTATCTGCTATACTGACTCAAATACTCCAGCCAGTGCTTCTGAGGGCATGATGTTAAAAAAAAGAAGTAAGTTCAGTGCAGGAAGACACTAGACTGCATGAGAAGGGGGATGGATAGGAGCTGCAGTGGTGACACAGACAAGTAGCCAGTTGTGAATTCCTCACATGCCCCGAAAAGGAATCCAAGCTTTCTTTATTTCCTTGAAGGACCAGAGATCAGTGAAAGTTTTACGTATCAGCATTGCATAACTCAATGTATTTTAAAGAAGAAAACGCTGGCATTATTTAAGGTAATTGCTGATATGAAGTACAAAACATCCAGTGAGAGAATCCAATTGGAAGGTGAAGGATAGGGGCAAGCTGAGATATTGTGATAAGAAAGAGCATTAATTCAGTGATAGTCATGATGAATAGGAAAATAAACTTAAGGCTTCCTGAAATAGACTTGCAATGTTTGGTGGAAAATAAAGGATGAGGGGAAAAGTAAGCAGGCATTCTGGGGGATGCTGAGGTTGCTACTTGGGAGATACAGCACATTGAGGTACAAAGGACCAGTAGAATTGAGATTTGGGTGGGGCTGCACCACACCTAGAAATCTATGCCTAGTATTCACATGAAATGGTGCTCAATAAGAGAGGCTTAAGGCTAGAAAAATAGATTTTGGAAACATAGGCACACTAGAAAGAAAGACAGGCAGGTGGAAAATATCACCAGATTATAGGTAAAGCAACAATATAATAGAAACAAGATGGAATACATACCAACAATTAAGGGACACATGGACAAGGATAAATGAACAAATGTAGATGAACGGTAAAAGACAGAAAGTAAAGAATACAGAAAATGTGGCAGTGATGCCAACAAGACTGAGGAGAAGCAGAAGGTTAGAAAAGAAAGGGTCCATCAGCATTATTAGATGCTGCAGAAAAGCCATATATAGGAGATAACTAAAGATAGTGAAAAAGACATGGGGTGAATCTTCAGCTGGACTGAATAATTTTGTTTCTTACCAAAAAAAGCAGATTGAAGAAAATATGATATTATATTAAGACAATATAAAGTCTAGGTGGCATGTTTATTGGTGTGATACTTTCTTTTCTATACGTTGTATGTGTATAAAAGTATGTAATGTTTCATTATTAAAAGTTAAGAGAAGTTTAAGTGAGAAAATTAAGCTGCTGATTAGATTAGAAAATTAAAAGACATTCACTATCTATTGAAACTCCACAATAGCAGTGGGCACACATGTGAAGTCATTCCAGATGAAGAGAGATTGA
Source organism: Myrmecophaga tridactyla (assembly GCA_004026745.1). Lineage (NCBI taxonomy): Eukaryota > Metazoa > Chordata > Mammalia > Pilosa > Myrmecophagidae > Myrmecophaga > Myrmecophaga tridactyla. Next base: position 66,677 of record PVIY010006023.1, on the reverse strand, counting down.
AAGGTGAAACATTTGGGAACCAGGTATATAGACGATGATTCTTCCAGAATGTTTGAAGGGGAGAAGTGGTAGGATTAGAGTAGTTATTTGAGATGGGAACAGAATTGAGGAAAGCGTTTTTATAATGGGACAGAGGTTTGTGAACTCAGCAGAAAAAGACAGATTTAAGATTTAGGAGACAGAAGGAGAAATTGATGAGGAAATTCCCGGAAAAGATAACTTTCTTCAGATCAATACGTGAAAGCAAGATGGGCAATTTTTAAATGCAGCATTCAAACTGTCGATCGTTACCGTGTAACAATTCAAACCTAAATACCAGTTTATTTGGAACATAGAACATGAGTAGTTTTACCTGATACAGAGGTAACTAAAAAGTATTAATGTATGAGCCATTTGTAAATTCATTTATATCATTGATTGTGATGCTCATGGTAAGACGAGTCTAAATGGCAGTTACCTTGAGAGAAGTTGAAGAGTACCAGACTTGAAACCAGAAATCCAAATTTGCATCGTACTTTGCCAAGTGTCATGCCATGTGACACTGGGGAAGAAATTTAATAACTCTGAGTTGCTGTTTCCTATTCTATAAAACAAGTCAAGTAAGCAACTTAAAGAAACAAATTGTCTAGGAATAAATCTAACTAAGGATATAAAGGACTTGTATACAGAAAGTTATAAAAGATTGCTCAAAGAAATCAAAGACCTAAATAAATGGAAGGACATTTTATGATCATGAGTTTGGAAGACAAAATATCATTAAGATGCCAATCCTACCCAAAACAATTTATGGATTCAATGTAATTCCAATAAAAACTCCAACAACCTTCTTTCAGAAATGGAAAAGCCAATCATCAAATTTATATGAAAGGGTAAGGGGACCTGAATAGCTAAAACCATCTTTTTTTTTCCTGTTTTTCAAAATGGGCAGCTCTTTATTGTCTTTTATATTCTAAATAAAACAGAAGTGTTGAAATCCTCTCCATTCTGAATCCCTCTAATAAACTTTTTTTTAACTATTTTATTGTATAGTATAACATATATACAAAGTAAAGAAATAAAAAAGCAGTAGTTTTCAAAGCACTCTTCAACAAGTAGTTAGAGGACAGATCCCAGAGTTTGTCATGGGCTGCCATATGATCCTCTTAGATTTTTTCCCTTCTAGCTGCTCCAGAATATAGACAGCTAGAAGGCTTAAATATTTTTTAACATCACAATAGACTTTTTTGTGAAAAATAACATATACTCAAAAAAGCAATAAGTTTCAAAGCACAGCACCACAATTAGTTATAAATCATATTTCAGCATTTGACATGGGTTACAATTCCACAATTTTAGGTTTTTATTTCTAGCTGCTCTAAGATATTGGAAACTAAAAGAGATATCGATTTAATGATTCAGCATTCATATTCATTTGTTAAATCCTATCTTCACCATATAACTCTACCATCACCTTTGATCTTTCCATCCCTCTCTTTGATCTTTCCATCCCAAAAGCCTCTCTTTTGGGCTATGGCCTTTCTAAATTTGTCATATTGGGAGGGTCTGGTACTAATATGGTATAGGAAGATGGAAGTATCTGACGTTCTGGAGAGGTTGGGCCTCCAACGTTTCAGGATTTATCTGCACCAGGGACCCATATGGAGGTTGTAGGTTTCTGGAAAGTTACTCTAGTGCATTGAATCCTTGTAGAATATTATACATTGCCCTAGGTGTTCTTTAGGATTGACTGGAATGGTCCTGGTTGGGGGTTGGCAGGTTATGATAGGCGGCAATGTCTAACTGAAGCTTGCATAAAAGCAACCTCCAGAGTAGCCTCTTGACTCTATTTGAACTCTCTCTGCCACTGATACTTTATTAGTTACATGTTCTTGCCCCCTTTTTGGTTGGGATGGAATTGTGGATCCCATGGCACCAGGGCCAGATTCATCCCTGGGAGTCATTTCTCACATCACCAGGGAGCCTTTCACCCCTGGATGCCATGTCCCATGTAGTGGGGAGGGCAAAGATTTAATTTGCAGAGTTGGGCTTAGAGTGAGGCCACATCTGAGTAACAATAGGGGTCCTCCAGAAGTAACTCTTAGGCATGCCTATAGGTAGTCTAAGTTTCTCGGCTATCTACATAAGCTTCACAAGAGTAAGCCTCAGGATTGAGGGCATGGCCTACTGATTTAGGTATCCTTAAATTTTAACAAAGTATAAGGGGATTCCCTGATGTTAAGGTTTAATAGTTCCATATTCTTTCTCCCATCCCTCAAGGTATTTTGCCAAAACTTTTTGATTATCTGCTTAATATATTCCAGGATGTATAGCTAAAGCCATCTTGAAAAAGAAGAATGAAGTTGGAGGACTCATACTTCCTGATTTTAAAACTTATTACAAATCCACAGAAATCAAAACAGCATGGTACTGATCCAAGGATGGACATATAGACCAATAGAATGAAATTTTAAGCTCAGAAATCAAATCTCACATTTATGGCCTATTGACTTTTACAAAAATATTTTTATTGATAAATCTTCACACACATACAGTTCATATATGGTATACAATCAATGACTCACAATATCATGACACAGTTGTTAATTCATCACCATGATCATTTTCAGAAGATCTGCATCACTCCAGAAAAAGAAATAAAAAAGGAAAGAAACAAAACTCATACATTCCATACCCTTTACCCCCTCTCTCTCATTGACCACCAGTATTTCAATCCACCCAATTTTTTACCTTATGTCCCTCCCTTATTACTTATTTATTATCCTTACTTTTTTACTCATCTGTCCATACCATGGATAAAAGAAGCATCAGACACAAGGTTTTCACAACCACACAGTCACACTGTAAAAGCTGTATCATTATACAATCACCCTCAGGATTAAGGCTGTTGGAACATAGCTCAATGGCTAAAGGTATTTCCCTCTAGCCACTCCAATACACCATAAATTAAAAAGGGATATCTACACAATACCTAAGAATAACCTCCAGGATAACCTTTCAACTCTGTTTGAAGTCTCTCAGCCACTGAAACTTTACTTTATTTCTCTCTTCCCTTTATTGGTCAAGAATACTTTCTCAATCCCATGATGTTGGGTCCTGGTTCATCCCAGGAGTTCTGTCCCACATTGCTGGGGAGATTTACACCCCTGGGAGTCATGCCCCAAGTAAGGGGGAGGGCAGTGAGTTCACCTGCCAAGTTGGCTTAGAGAGAGAGGCCATATCTGAGCAACAAAAGAAGTTCTCTGAGGGTGACTCTTTGCATAATTGTAAGTACACTTAGTTTCTCCTTTGCAGGAATAAATTTCATAGGGGTGAACCCCAAGATCGAGGGTTCAGCCATTGAGTTGGTTGTCCTCACTGCTTGTGAAAATGTTAGGAAGTCTCCAAATGGAAACTTGAATATTTTCTCCTTTCTCCCCAGTTCCCTAAGGGCACTTTGAAAATACTTTTTTATTCACTGCCCAGATTACCTTGGGATATATTGGGGCATCACACTACCCTGGGCAAACCAACAAAATCTCACACCTTATTCAAGATTCCGTGTACTTATGGTGTCCAATTAAACTGACCATACAAGTTAAATTAGGTAATATGCTACCCAAAATGTAAATTTTGCACCAAATAAACATCTCTTCCTATAGTCTCACACAGAAATTGAAGTTTTAAGACATGGACCATATCATCCTTTACCATATATTCTGATATATATGGCCAACTGATTTTTGACAAGATGGCAGAGACCACTCGATTGGGAAAGGACAGTCTTTTCAACAAATGGTGTTGAGAATTGAAGCTCTATTTGCAAAAATAAGAAGGAGGACTCCTACTTCACATCTTATACAAAAATTAAGTCAAAAATTGGATCAAAAGATAAAAATATAAGAGCTAGAACTGTCAAACTCCTAGAAGAAAACCTAGGGAAGCATCTTTAGGACCTTATGGTAGGCAATGACTTTACACTCAAAGCAAAAGCAACAAAAGAAAAAAATAAATGGCACCTCATCAAAACAAAGAACTTTTGCACCTCAAAGGACTTTATCATGAAAGCAAAATGACATCTTATGGAATGGGAGAAAATATTTGGAAACCACATATCTGATAAAGATTTAATATCCAGAATAAAGAACTCCTTCAACTTAGCAATAAAAAGACAAACAACCCAATTAAAAATGGGAAAAGATTTGAATAGACACCGTTCCAAAGAACGGAGTTGGCTGAAAGCACATGAAAAGATGCACAACATCATTAGCCATCAGGAAAATGCAAATCAAAACCACAATGAGATACTATTTCACATCCATTAGAATGGCTGCTGTTCTAAAAAAAGGAATATAACAGCTATTGCAGAGGATGGATAGAAATAGGAACAGTCATTCATTGCTGGTGGCAGTGTAAAATGGTTCAGCTGCTGTGGAAGACCATTTGGCGGTTCCCTGGAAAGCTAAGAACAGAACTACTATATGACTTGGCAATCCCACTATTAGATATATACTCTGAATAATTCTAAGTAGGGACTCCAACAGATATCTGTACATTGATGTTCATAGTGGCATTATTCACAATTCTTAAGAGATGAAAACAACCCAAGTGTTCATCAGATGATGAATAGATAAATAAAACATGGTATATGCATACAATGGAATATTATTCAGCTATAAAAGAGAATGAAATCTTGATACCTGCAACAACATGGATAAACCTTGATGACATCATGTTGAGTGAAATAAGGTGGATGCAAAAGGATAAGTATTGTGGAATCTCACTGAGTTGAAATAATTAGAAAAAGCAAACCCATAGAGTCAGAATCTAGAATAAGTTTAACGAGGGACAGGGTGGGTATAAGGAATGGGAAGATAAGACCTAAAATGTACAGGCTTCCTATTTGAAATGGTGGAAATGTTTTGGTAAAGGATGGTGATGATAGCATAACATTGTGAATGTAATAGATAACACCTGAATGTGATTAAAAGGGGGAAATATTAGATTGTATGTACAGTAACAAAATATTTTTCAAAATTCCATGGAACCACACTAAACGAACAGGGAGCCCTAAGTTAAGCCATGGACTATAGCTAATAGTACACTTATGAAAATGTGTTATCATGAATTGTAACAAATGTCCCATACCAATGCAAGGTGTTAATAATAGGGTGGTATATGGGAATGCTGTGTTTTATGCATGATTGTTCTCTGAACCCACAACCTCCTGGATAAAAGGCGGGAAATGAGGCTAGAGATTCTTAGCCTGAAAGTTATTCTGAAGAGCAAATGAGATGATATGCATCTATAGAGTATATCTCCTTACATGAAAATAAGCACTTTCCGTATGTCATTTAGGAATTAAAAATTCATTAGCTTAGTAAAAGCAATGGAAATAATGCACTGCGATTTCTCCCATTCAGTAATCCTATAAACAATACTTAACTTCTGATCTAGTATGATTCCATGTAGCAGACAGTGTTTTTAATTTTCAGCTGCATTTTCAATTTTAGTTTTAGTTTATCAAGAAGGGAAAAAAAGGGGCACCAGTCTCAATATATTTTACATTTTTATAGACCTAGACACAGCCAATAAAACTGCAAACCTTCTAGCAAAGAAAACAAATTTTCCTCTATGAGATCATAAAAATAAAATACTGATTACATTGAACAGTATGTTAAATTACTTGCAGTACTAGATTTAATCACATTTTATGATTATATGAACTATCATTTATTTTCTCTTTGTGTGCCATTTTTTTCTTCACTTAAAGCTATATATTTTCAAGTTTCCACGTATCGTTTCTGTGCAGAACAATTAGTTAACTTGCATTTTAAACAAACTCCAGCTTGTTTGTGTAAGAAAGACTAACCTTATTTCAAGCCAGCCAATCTTCAACAAGCCACAGTGTTAGAGTTGACAGAGGATTCCAACTGGGATGGGCAAAACATAATCTGATAAATGGAAGTCAGAGTTGTTTTGTGGATGGAGCTACAGTTCCTTACTTGTGTTAATGGCTAACTAATTTATTGAATATAAAGGCTTGCTTTGTTCAAGGTCGTAATGTAAGGGTTTGTTACATATTACAATGGAATAATTTAAAGCATGTTAGAGTCTTTGGAATGCGTACATTTGCTTTCCGGCTCATAAACCCAACACAAATAATTTAGGTCAGATTGGAAAGACTGTAACTCACTGTTCGCCAGCAAGGCCCACTGCTAATCCATATTTTATGGAACGTACATATTTAATGAAAGAGGAACAGTATTCCATTTTAGAATGAAATGAAATGCTAGTTGTTCTGTAATTAAAAGGAAAAGGCTATGACATCCACTGCTGCCCTTTGCCTTGGTGATTCATCTGGCAGGTGGTGACTCTCACTCCAAGAGAAAGGTCTGGCATCATCCCTCTTCTGCTAGGATTCCTTCCATCTTCATTTTAAGGTGCATGGCAAGGAGGCAGGAACCATGTTCATATTCAGTCATCTTCTAAACATAATCTGTGAGAAGCTGAAGTCCTTTCCAGATGAGTTTGTTTCACTACTCCAGAGACATCAGACAAGAGGCTCAGACCATTTTTCTGTCCCAAGGTTGATTTTGTATTCTTTCGTAGGAAGTTCTGGCCCACATCTGAGACAAAACTGGGCAAGGGTTTGACAGTATCTCATTATGGGAAGAAAGAAGATATCATTCCATCTGAAATGACTCATTTCTGTGACCTTCTGGCATGAAACACACTGAAATGATGGATCCAGTCGGAGTTTGGGCACAGAGTAAACACATACACAGGTGGGCAGGCTGAGAAATGGACAGAACTAGCTTCAGTGTCCAAAATGTTACCTTTAAAGATTTGGCCCTCTGGATAAAAGCCATCATGTATCTGGAAAGACCCCACAAGTATACAAAACACTTAAAAAAATCACATGTCAAAGCATAACTAATCATTATGACTTAGTGTGTATTAGTGATCATATTAATTAATGGATTCTGGGAGAATGAAGCTACAGAACAGGTGAGCTTTTATAGAAAGCCTAGGAAACTTACTGGAGAGGAAGTGTCCATGGACATGGGACAACAACCACTCCTGGTGACCTCCAATCAACATCGGGGAATCAGAACCTTGGAATGTGGGGTGGAAGAAGGCCTGATTAAGGGGACCACATAAGCAAACGTCAAAATCAATCCAATGTGCATTGATTTTATACATCACAAAACCCCTCCCATCACTCACAACACAGGACATCAAACAAATACGTCTAAAGTGATTCGAGTCCATTGCAGCTTGAAATGCCTTTACTGGGAAGTGTAAACCTAGAGTTAGCAGAATATTAGAGAGAGACTGACTACTCCCTGTGGGTACCTAGGAAAGGAAAAGAATGGGAAAGCTCTGATAAGAAACACAACCTTCTTGAGAGTTTTGTCTCAAGTCAACCACATTGTTTCATTTGGAGGAAGCACAGTCCTTGCTATTTGTTTATATAAGTTTTCGAGGAATGGACTTACCCTCCTGGTTTCACATTGTACAGGCTCAGCAAAATAACATAAAGTTATTCAAGACCCAGATGCCAACCCTTATGGCCAGCCGAACGGAGAGTTGTTTCTTTTCAAAATATAATTGCCTAGTCACCCAGGACCTAAAAGGGATAAAGGGAGGAATTAGCCATGTAATCGGCAGGTTGTCGTATTATTTAATATGGCAGGTGTACAGAAACTACATTTTATGCTTTGATTCCTAGCAATGTTCATGGCCAAGCACCAACTTTAAAACTTTTCAAATGCCATTCTTGGTGTCAAAACAAGAGGGAATTTGTGGGATCGGGAAGGGAGTGTTTCATTTGGTGTTTTCAGTGAAGATAAAGTGAAAGAAGATCAGAAGAAAGAAAAACAATCATTTGCGAATGCCTTTAAACGGCGCAGAAACAGAAGGCACCGCATTCAGCCCCTAAGCTCCTAGCCAATGACAGCGTAGATTGAATCACCCATAATAAGTTTATGAGGGTGCTGGAGAACAGGCATCTTAATTTGCTTCGCTATGGGATTTGACATTTGGACCCAGAGTTGTTTTTCTAAAGGTACAGAACACAAGCCTAAACAGACATTAGATTTTCTGTGTAATTTATGGCTCAGCGTCTTTGAAATCTTTTCCTATACCTCCCTCTAGTGAATAAAAAGCAACAAAACAGAAGAGATACAGCTCCCCTTATTTTGTTAAGGGTTTAAATGGGGAGCACTAACAAAAACAGAGTGCTCCCAGGACTCTTATGCTAATGTACAATATAACTTGCTGTTTAATCATACCTTATTTTCAACGTGGACATTATCTCTACCTTCCTTTACTTTTGTGGAAAATATCGATGATTAGATCTTTAAAAGTAATGATGGAATAGATTAGAAATATTACCAAGTCAGGATACACTGGTAGAGCAACTGTGAACCGAATTGGCATAAGCTTTTGAGACAGAGCCGGCTTTATCAAAACCAGGTGCGTTTTCTTAGAAATACAGGTAATGTGTGTTTCAAGTACATAGGTAGATACATCAGTATGTAATACACATGGTTATATACACCATGTAAATGGCTTGTTAAGAAACCACAGAGAAGGAAGAGAACAAACCCATTAAATAATATTGTTCTCTGCTTTCTACCAAATTCCTTAGCATGTAAGATACCCTTTAGGGGCACTTCACATGAGGAGAGGCAGCAGAACTACATGTTAAAATTAACATATAAAATTAACAAGTTCTTACTAAGTATCTACACTATACATTGAAAGAAATGAAGAATGGATATGAAAAGCACTTGTATTAATCACTTGTATTGTATCTGTGGTCATTGAGGTGTGTGACTCATGGAGGGTGGGTAAAAACTGAGCTCCAGTTTAACTGATTTAAAGAGGTCTTTGCTACAGAAATTTTCACAAGCTCTCAAAATGGGCTTTTAAACATAGAATCACAGGAAATCATGGTGGCATCTTGGAAAGAAGGGTAGAGGTAGGGAGCAAAATGAGATGAAAAAGTTTGCGAGGAAGAGAGATGGTGATGGCAGTAAATAATACGTCAATATTATTTAATTATCAATTATGATATCCCATGATTTTACCTTTAGATTTGTATATGTATTTTGCTAGTCCTTGAGTTATTCAAGGGCAAAGCCCATATTTTATGTACTGCCATAAAGTCATTGATAAAAACTGTGGTATAAATTTGTAGTGCATTTATGTACCATTTATCCATTTCACGTATTGTACCAGGAAATATTACAGGCCTTCAAAAAGAAAAAGAAGTGGACTTTATAGCCAAGAAATGCAGTCTAGTGGGGAAGTCATACAATAAGTCAACAATAGCCATATCGTGTGATAAGATCAATGGTAAGTAAATACAGTGGTTATGAAAACATAAAGGAAAGAAAACTCATGTTGAGGGTGGGGGGGAGGAACAGTGGGAAAAGCACAGGAAACTTCCTTGGAAGAGGGCTGCATGAGCTGTCTACCTGCCATAACATGCCCAGAGAAAAGAGCCAAGGAAACAGGTGAGACTTTATAGAAACTATATTCCAAGAATTACAATAATTAGAACTTGAGTAATTCTGAATCTCATTGGATCTCAGAATCAATATCTGCCTTTGTATATAAATTTCTCCATTCAACAAAATTCCATTGAGTGTTTAATCTATGCCAGCAACTGTTTTAGGTCTTGGAGATAGAGCAGTAAAATGAGATGGACAAAGTCACTACCCACTAAGAGCCATCAGTTGGGGAGACAGATAACAGACAAATGAACGAATAAATTAACAAGCTAGTTTTGGCTTGTAATAAGCCCTATGGATAAGATAAATAGGGTGATATGGTAAAGGATAAAGGGTCAGTGTGGAGGCAACAGGCAAATTATGGTCAAAAGGGTGTCTCTGAAGAACTAATATATGAAATCAGATGTGAGCACTGAGAAGGAGCAAGCCAAGTGAAAAGTTGGGGGTAAGATAGAAAGCATCTCAGGTACAAAGTATGATTTGGACAAGTGCCAACAGGGGGCAAGAAGCTTGCCACGTTTGAGGAAGAGAAAGAAGGTAGATGTGGCTGAAGTGGAGGGAGTAGACATGGAGTGGTTTATGGTAGTTGAAAAAGTGAATAAGAGCCAGAACAGGCTAAGGTCTTGTTTGTTTGTTTGTTTTTTAATTCAGTGAAAAATGACTTTAAGAAATTGAGCAAGGGAGGTAGAAAATCTGATTTACTATTGAAGTAGCTCTGGCTACTGCTTTGTGGGAAAATGGATTATGGGGATGGGTCAAGACTATAAGCAAAGAAACCAGGTAAGAGACATCTGTGGGAGCTCAGGTGAAAGATGATGGTGGCTTAGGCAAGAGAGGAGATGTGCAGATGGGGAGATGAGTGGATTTTGGATATATTATAAATATAGAATCAACAAGACTTGCTGACACATTGGATGCTAAGCATAATAAATAATATATAAATAAATAATAAATAAATAAATAAATAATAAATAATAAGCAAATAAATCCACACTGATTCCTAGGTATTTGGCTGATCACCTGGATGAATAGTGGTGCCATTTACTAAAATGAATATGTGGAAAGGGACTCAAAGGGAATGAGTAAAAGTTGGAAAGGGGGGAGGTGGGTAGCTTCTTCTATGCCAATTTGCTAACACCAATGAAATCTCTGTCTAGGACAGAGAGGAGCCTACAAGCTCAGTGCTCTGACTCCTCCTTTTCAGAGGATGCAGAGGCATGAGTTAACAAACAAGGATGGGATGGACTTCCTTCTCCTCTCTGAGTTTAAGTCCGTTGCCTTCTTGTTGGTATCTTTAGCTGCTCCCAGCTGGGACTGAGCAAAGAGGGAACAGCCCTTTAAAAGAGAAGGCTCCAGGGGGTGCGAGGGTAGTTCACCAGTAGAACTATCACCTGCCCATGCTGGAGAGCCGGGTTCAATTCCCAGCCCATACACTTTCCAAACCAACCAACCAACCAACAAAAACAAACAAACAAAAATTCAACAAATGGTGTCACAATAACGAGGTACCCTCATGGAAAAAGAATGAAATGTGACCCCCATCATACAAAAAAAAAAAAAGAGAGAGAGAGAAGTCTCCAGTGAAATAAATATGAATTTTAGTTAAACATTTAAAAAACAAAAAGTAATGATCCACAGCATTTTAAAACCTGGAGATCTGCTTGTTCTTCTAAATTACTGTTTTTCAAATAAGCGATAAAATATAGGCCAAGAGACAATAAGTTGTTCATTGAAATCACACTAACTGTGTCTGTTGCTGTTACTAATACAGCCTCTAACCTTATCTGGAGCTTAATCCTTGGGCATTTTCTTTGCACCCATGAGTCTTTCACATCAGTAGAAGTAGGAACTTTGCTGATTTACAAAACGTGACCACATGATCTGAGATGAAATGGGAAAAGTCTTCTCTTCCCATACATATCCAGATATACCAGTCTGAGGAATCTGTTTATGGGATTGATTTGCTTTCATTAAAAGTAGACTATAGGGCGGTGCAAAGGTGGCTCAGTGGCAGAATTCTTGCCTGCTATGCCGAAGACGGGGTTCGATTCCCAGTGCCTGTCCATGCAAAAAGAAAATAAAGGAAAAAAGAAAGTAGACTATAAAAAGCCTAAGCAATTAAATTGAGAATTAATATAATAAAAGTATATCAGGATTCAAAATTATCGTGACATAATTAAGAGGGACTAACAAGAACTTCGATTGAGTAAACAGCAACAAATAAAACGGCATTTATTCTTTCAAAATCTTAAATTGTTTTCAATTATTTGTTTGGGTTCTCCAGCAGAGGGCTCCCTGATACCTTTTTTACTTTTTTCCCCCCAACAAAAGTTTAAAGCATGTGGCCTGAGAAAATCAGAATCCACTTGATTATATTATATTGATCATTTATCATCCTTACAAGCAATTAGCGATTCTCCTAGAATCAGAAAAGTGTATGAGGTAGTAGAAAGTTTATAGTTATTTCAAGGAATGCATAGTGTGAATAAACAGGAAATACTGATTGCAAATTTGCATTATTTAATATGAAAATGTTTTGCAAATGATGCCTAAGGATTAACATCAAAGTGCTTGTTTTATAAAGGATCTGATTTCTTAGCAGGGTAAGAATTGGGAATTTAGTTTTCAATCAAGCTGGAAAGTCTAAGACTAATAATTATGTTTGACTTTTGGTAAAAGTAAATCAGTTAAGTAAATGTTAATTATTTTCAGCCTACTTTTAGTTAGTAAATTTGAACTTTATAAATATACATTTTTTCATATTGTCTCGATTGGTGTTAAACTAGTCTAAATCTGTGAACACTCATATTTTCAGAGCTGTATTTTATTTCTGGTTACTAAGGTCCTTATTTAGCTAATTAATTTTCCCTGGGAAAACATCCAAATCTTAATTAACTCAAAAGTAAAGTTTTGGTAAACTCATTATTTACCAAAACTAAGATAAAATGAAAGAAATTCTGACAGGTCAGGAGAGAAATTCAATTTTCACAGGTTTGTGGTGTATAAGATAAATTAAAGTAAATGTTTTCAATGATTGCATACTTCTTAGGTTAAAAGAAACATACTTATGTTCAGGTATAAAGACTGGTACAGGAAATGTCTACAGGCAGTTTTTGATGGCCTCACTGTTATGTTCTTATGCACAGGGTAATTGTTGATTACACACTTCTGAATTGTGTGTTATTCTCAAGAGAAGATCCCTCTCTCCTCCATTCTGATAATGTGGCTAACATAATTCATCACCAGAACAATTCAATTTTATTGCCATAGTAGAGGAAACAAAATGACTGCAGTCTTATGCCAGTCTTGATAGGATATTTCACTCAAAATTTCTGAGAATATATGGTAGATGTTCTGCCTACCAAGCTCATAAGCCTGGCAAAACTGTAAAGGTGAGACAGTGGAAAGCACTAAGACCTCAAGATCTATTTGAACATATATAGATGGATTTTATGTAATGCTCCATTCAAATGGATGTGAATATGTTGTACTTCTATCTATTTTCTGGATTGCTACCTACTTTTCCCTATCAAAAAGTCATATGCATACTCTAAACTTTGTATTACCCACTTGGTGATTATTCACCTATTTGTCTACTAATAAATTTTACAGAGAAATTAATCAGTTTTCAAGACCTGTCCATCATCCAAGAACCCCATGGCCTTATGCTAGGTCATTGAGAAAACTTGAAAGGACAAGTGGTCCCCCAAATAAAGCTTTCAAAATGAACTGAAGGATTTTGGTAAAATTCTAACATACTCTACTCAAGTTTATAGCCAACAGACACAATCTGTATGTTTTCCCAAGGATAAACTACAGGAACTCCTGCATGAAATTTCAGCCTGGAAACCTGGAAACAACATCAGTATATAACTTCTCTCAAACTTCACTGAAAGAGATCCTATCACGTACTGTTCAGAAAGATGCAGTAAAGCTCCAAGGAAACTCAGTCCTGGGGGGTCATGTTTCTGATAAGAAGACATTATGTACCCATTCCCTGGACTTCCATGCCTATGGGATATATAAATGAAGAATTCCTTGTGATTCTCAAGAAGGAGATAATAAGAAGAAGTCTAGATATGAACAGCTACTGCCCCAAACATTTGGATGAAGGTTTGTGTGTTCCAGGAGCTAATAACTCCCATGCTTTTTTTCATCGCATTGACCTTCCTCTTTCCTATATATTTTTTTAACCCACTCTGTTTGTTTAAAATTCTAGATTTGTTAATTATCAGGGAAAACAACTTCACTACATTTTCCTTTAATTCTAATGCTTTGGTTTCCAAGGCTAACCCTTGCTATTTTGACAACACCTGAGCAAAAGGAAGAAATCATGAGAAGCTTCAAGAGCTGGTGAGTGTGCCACTTCCTGGCTCACCAGAGACAGGAATTCAGGAGCAAATTGAGGATAGAATTTATTTTCTTGTTTGGGACAATGGAAAATAGATTAATAGCTAAGGGGAGTATTTCGTGGTTCGTCGATTCTATTTCCTGTTTTCCTAGGTATCCTGACTGTTATGCACTCTCTTCACAATCTTTACCATTTTTATTGAATCTGGAAAATTGAAAACAAAAACAATTTATCAATGTCCTCTGACGATATTTCTAAATAACTGAAATCAGACCTCTTCGGAAAGATGATTTCTGCCTTCTTGTCAGGTTAACTGAGAAACAAATATATCCAATAAATATTATTGGTTTACCCTATTATTGTGTATTCACTCTTCAAGCTATTTACACAATTGGGTTTTGGGGCTGGTTAAGATTTGTTTACTTCTGTTTTAGTCTGCCAAAGCTGCCAGAATGCAACACAGCAGAGATGGATTGGCTTTTAATAAAATGGGATTTATTTAGTTAAACAAGTATAGTTCTTCAGAGGAAAGGCAGCTAACTTTCAACTAAGGTTATTTCTTACACAGGAAGGTGCAGGGTGATCTCTGCTGGCCTTCTCTCCAGGCTTCTGGGTTCCAACAACTTTTCCTGAGATGATTCCTTTCTGCATCTCCAAAGGCCTGGGCTGAGCTGCCAGTGCTGAGATGAGGTATGCTGAGCTGCTTGGGCTGTGCTGCATTAAACTCTCTCATTTAAGCTTCCAGCCAATTAAATCAAACATCATTCATTGCAGCAGGCACTCCCCCTAGACAGCTGCAGATGTAAACAGTGACAGATGAGGTTCACATGCCATTGGCTCATGACCATAGCAACAGAACTAGGCACCTTCACCTGGCCAAGTTGATACCTGAACCTAACTATCACAACTTCCAATTATGAGCTTTTCTCCAATAAAAAGCATTAGGTTTCAAGAAAACAGCTTTAAAGTGATGTGTAGAGAAGTCTCTAAGGCTTTGTGGTTTATAGAATAATAAACACTATTTATTTGAGCTCCTATTGTGTATCAAAATCTATATTAAGGGCCTTACATTCATTATCTCATTGAGTCCATGAAATATTATTTTGAAATAAAATGAAGCAACTGGAGGTAAAAGAGGTTAAATTATCAACCAAGGTCAAGGAATTAGTAAGTGGTAAAGAACTTATGTAGTGATATGTATGAAGGTATCTTTGAGATATGAAATATAAACAGTGCTGGAAATCATAGTTAATAATATGCTTTTCTTGCTAAGATCCTAGCTTAAAGTTTGAACATCATTTTATCCATTGTAAAATGACCTTGTGACCTTGTGATCCAGAAAATGTTTTGTTGCAGCTCAGAGCTCAACAGAACCTCAGCTGTAGGCATGAGCACACAACTCTTGTGAAGTTCCCTACTTAATGTAGAACTGAGTAGGCCAGGGGACATTGCTATCATCTGACAGAAGCCTTAATAACTGTCCCAGAGCAGTCACTACTCATCATTGTTAATTGTGTGGGTTGTTGGTACTGTTAAACCCTTGAACAATTTCCTTATATTACAATGTACTCCAGCTGACGACCTTCATGTCTGGCCCCTTCTACCCTTTCGCCTAATTTCTCTCCCCTTAAGCTGTGTTCAACACTAGAGGTTGGCAAACTTTCTGCATAAAGGGTCATACAGAAAATATTTTATACTTTGTGGCTCATCAAATGATCTCTGTTGCAGTTCTCAACTCTGCTGTTCAGTGTGAAAGCAGCTAAAGACAATACATAAACAAATGAGTGGCTATTTCCAGTAAAACTGCATTTATTTACTCAGAATGTGGGCTGGATTTGACCTATATGCTGCAGTTCTCCAAAACCAATTCTAAATATACATAAAACTGATTAGAATATGTAATGAACTTAGAACAGAGCCTGACACACAGTTAAGTTGTATATAAGAAAATAAAATAAAATAAAAACTGAAATACATGCAATTCCCTAAATATACCATGCCGTCTATATCCCTCCTCCCATGCTATTATCCATGTGCTACTCCCTCTTCCTAGAATCCCCTGTTCCCCCTCTGTGCCTGGATAACTTTTGTGTCCTTTATGACTCAATCTAATATAGACCTCCATTTCCATGACCCATTCCTTGCTATACCTCACCAATTTGAATTAAGATTCCTGCCCATCTGTTCTCACATAACCTTTTGCATGCCCCAAGATAGTCCTCACCATGCAGTTTGAGAATAGTGGTCTTTTCTCCCCAGCTTGTTACATCCTCATTGAAGGCAATCACTTCGTCCTTCTACTGTTCGTTCTGACTGGTGGTGTTGACAAAATTTCATATTATTGAATGAATGAAAATCTTCAAGTGAATTAAGTCATTCTTGTCCATAGGTATCAGTGATTAAGTTGAAAATCTAGATAAAAATTATAAATCACTTTCTCCAAGTTTGTTTATAGTCAGCATGGACATTGGAGTGAGGAAAATCAGGGACATCTATTAGGGAAGAAATCTGCTCCTTTATTTTTGGGGGTTTAAGTCTGAGAATCGAACCCAGGCCTCCTGCATGGAAGGCAAGCATTCTACCGCTGAACCACCTGTGCACCCCTGTTCCTTTTTTTATAAGTGATTATATTGAGATATATTTACATACCATGTAATCATCCAAAGTATGATATCAGTGGTTCACAGTATCATCATACAATTGTGCATTCATCACCACAATCAATTTTTGAACATCTTCATTACTCCAAAAAAATAAAAATAAGAATGAAGCTTAAAATTAAAAAGCACACACAGAACATCCCATACCCCTTTCCCCCTATATTATTAATTTAGTTTTTGTCTTTATTTTCTTACTCATCTGTTCATACAGTGGCTAAAGAGAGTGTCAGTCATAAAGTTCTCACAATCACATGGTCACACCATAAAAGCTACATACTTATACAATTATCTTCAATAATCAAGGACTATAGTTCAACAGTTTTAAGTATTTCCTTCTAGCGATTCAAATATACTAAAAACTAAAAGGAATATTTATATAATGCATAAGAATAACCTCCAAAAATATCTCTCAATCTATTCAAAATCTTTCAGCCACTGAAACATTACTTCATTTGATTCCACTTCTCTTCCCTCTTTGGTCAAGAAGTCCTTCTCAATCCCACAATGCCAGGGCCAGGCTCATCCACAGGAGACATATTCCACATTGCAAGGGAGATTTACACCCCTGGGAGTCATGTCCTATGTAGTGGGGTGGGCAATGTGTTCACCTGCCAAGTTGGCTTAGAGAGAGAGGCCACATCTGAGCAACAATAGGGGCTCTCTGGGGGTGACTCTTAGGCATTATTAGAAGTAGTCTTAGCTCCTCCTTTGCAGGAATAAGTTTCATAAGGGCACGCCCCAAGACCAAGGGCTTGGCCTATTAAATTGGTAGACCCCAATGCTTGCAAGAATATCAGGAATTCCCCAGGTGGGGAAATTGAATTCCACATTTTTTCCAGTCCCTGGGGGACTTTGCTTATACTTTTCTTATTTTTTGTTCTGATTACTCTGAGATATTTCCAGGCATCATATTAACCTGTACAAACCAACAAGATCTCACTCCCTATCAAGATTCTATGTAATTATTTTTTCTTGTTGTTTTAATTTTAAATTGGTTTATGAAACTTATGCGCAAATACAGGCTTTACAATGATTACATGGATACTTTATTTAAATATGCCTACGGTTAAGCTAACTAAGTCATCCATTGTTGGTGGTTCTAACTATATTGTTTGTTTTCTTAAATTAAAAAAAATATTCTATGCAATTATGGTGTTTGAATAAACTGACTATACAGGTTAAATTAGATACTGTGCTACAGAAAATATAAATTTTGCACCAAATAAACATCTCTTCCTTTGGTCTCACACAAAAGTTGAAGTTTTAAAACACGGTCAGTATGGTCCTTTACCCTTTATCCTGATTTACCTTAGTCCTAACCAGATCAGCTTCATTTATATCTCTAATTGAAATCTGATCTCTTTCTCAGCTTCGTTAACAGTTGCTGTATGGGGCAATGCTGACTTTCATAGCTGCACAGCTCTAGCTCTGAGTCTCAGGTATCACACAGAAACCCAAATTTCCAGGGAATGACCAGGTTACACACAAAGAGCTCCATATCTCAGATCTTAAAAATAGCAGTTACAACTCAGGAATAGATGTGCCTGCTGTAAGAGCTTACAGTCTAGAAGCCTCCCCTGATAACCTATGCTCTCAAATTCAGTTCTCGAAGATTGCACATTATAGTTAGTCCATGTTAGTGAGGCATTATAGTATTTGTCTTTTCATTTCTGGCTTCTTTCATTCAAAATATTGTCTTAGAGATTCATTCACTTAGTTGCATGCCTCACAACTTCATTCACTCTTGCAGTGGCTCAATAGTCTATGGTATATATATACACCACAGTTTGCTCTCCCATTCGTCAGTTGATGTACCCTTAAGCCACCTCCATCTACTTCAAATTGTGAATACTGCTGCCATAAACACTTGTGTGCATATGTCCATCCATATCTCTGCTTTCCATTCTTCCAGGAATATACCTAAAAACAGGGTCGTAGGATCATATGGCAACCCTATACTAAGCCTCCCATGGAATCACCACACTGCCCTCCAGAGAGGCTGCACCATTCTACTTCCCTATCAACAGTGAATACAAACATATCTCTCTCTCCACATTTTTCCCAACACTTGTATCTTTCTGTTTATTTTTAAAGTCTTATTCATTCCATACAATCCATCCTGAGTAAACTAACATGGTTCCCAGTGTATTCATATAGTTATGCATTCACCACCACATTCTATATGAGGACATTTCCATTTCCTCCACAAAGAAGTAAGAAGAGAGGAGGAAATGAAGAATAAAAAATTTAAAAATTAAAATAAAAGGAGAAACAACAACAACACCAAGAATCTCATACACCTCCCTTACATCCCCCACTTATTCACTTTAAGCTTTGGTATATGGCCTTTGTTACATTTAATGGAAGCATATTACAATGTTACTGTTAACCATAGTCCCTAGTTTGCATTAACTGTATTTTTTCATATACCATCCCATTTTCAACACCTTGCAATGTAGGCATTCATTCATTCTCCTTCATGTAAAAACATTCTTATATTTGTACATTTAATCACCATCATTATTAACCACTCTAGATTTCACTGTTATTCAGTCCCAGTCTTTATCTCCTGTCCTTTCCTCTGGTGTCACACATATCCCTAGCCTTCCTCTTTCAACCATACTCACACTCAGCTTTTTTCAGTGCACTTACGTTGTGCTACCACCCGATTACATTGTGCTGTCCATTTCTGGATCTTTACAATCGATTTTGTTGAACATTCTGTACTCCTTTAGCATCAAATGTCTGATCTTTACCCTCTTTCTGTCTCCTGATAACCTATGTTCTCAACTTTAACATTAGGTATGCTCATTAATGTTAGTCGTATTAGTGAACCATACAGTATTTGTCCTTTTGTTTCTGGCTAATTTCACTCAACATAATATCCTCATGGTTTAGCCACATTGTTACATACATGTGCCAGTTTGACTCTCTTGTGGATCCCAGAAAAGCCATGTCCTTTAATTCTCATTCAGTATTGCTGGGTGGGACCTTTTTGATTATTTCCATGGAGATGTGGCCCACCCAATCGTGGGTGGTAACTTATGATTAGATGAGTTCCATGGAGGTGTGTCTGCACCCATTCAAGGTGGGGTTGCTTACTAGAGCCCTTTAAGAGGAAACCGTTTTGGAAAGAGCCATGAAAGCCCACACAGCCAGAAACCTTAGGAGATGAAGAAGAAAAATGCCCCTGGGGGAGATTAATGAAACAAGAAACCTGGAGAGAAAGCTGGCAGACATCACCATGTTCACCATGTGCCTTTTCTCTTTCCAGTTGAGAGAGAAAGCCTGAATGTCATCACTCTTCTTAAACCAAGGTATTTTTCCCTGTATGCTTTAGATTGCAGATTTCTATAGCTTTGCTTTAATTTGGACATTTTTACAGCCTTTGAATTATAAACTTGCAACTTATTAAATTCCCCTTTTTAAAAGCTATTCCTTTTCTGGTATATCACATTCCTGCAGCTTGCAAACTAGAACATGCGTCATGACTTTATTCTGTCTTACAGCTGTGTAATATTCCATCCTATGTTATATATATATATATATACCATAGTTTGTTTATGCAGTAGTCCATTAATGCACATGTGTGATGATTCCATCTCTTGGCAATCAGGCAATCATGAATACTGCTGCTATAAACATCAGTTGGCAAATGTCTGTTCATGTCCCTGCCCTCAATTCTTTGGAATATTTACCTAGTAATGGGATCTCTAGATCAAACAGCAATTCTATTCTTAGCTTCCTGCAGAACCACCAAACTGCCTTCCAGAGGAGTTTGCACCATTCTACATTCCCCAGAACAGTGAATAAGTGTGTCTCTTTCTCTACATCCTCTCCAACAATTGTAGTTTCCTGTTTTTTTTTAATAATGGCCATTCTAGTAGGTATGAGATAATATCTCATCATGGTTTTGATTTGCAGTTCCCTAATAGCCAGTAAAATTGAGCATCTTTTCAAATGTTTTTGAGACATTTGTATTTCCTCTTTGGAAAAGTGTCTGTCCATGTCTTTTGCCCATTTTTTAATTGGGTTGTTTATCTTGTTGCTGTTGAGTTGTAGGATCCCTTTACATATTCTGATTATTAAATCCTTATCTGATATGTGGTTTCCAAATATTGTCTCCAATTGCATGGGTTGCCTTCCAGTTTCCTGACAAAGTCCTTTGTAGCCAAAAGTGCTCAATTATGAAGTGATCCCATTTATCTATTTCTTCTTGCATTGCTTACACTTTGAGTGGAAGGTCTAGGAAGCCACCTCCTATCACAAGACCTTTAAGATATTTCTCTACAGTTTCTTCTAAAAATGTATGGTCTTAGTGCTAATGTTTAGGTTTTTGATCCATTTTTAATGAATTTTTGTATAAGATTTTACATATGGATATCCAATTCTTCAAGCACCATTTATTGAAGAGGCTGCTCTCCCCCAGTTGAGGTTTCTTGACTGCATTATCAAAGATCAATTTTCTGTAGATGAAAGGGTCTATTCTGAACACTCAATTCAATTCTATTGGTCATCTTTATGCTGGTACCATGCTGTTTTCACCACTGCAGTTTTGTAATATCTTTTAAAGGCTGATTGTGTGAAACCTCCCATTTCATTCCTCATTCTCAAGATATCTTTAGCTATTCAGGACACCCTACCCTTCTAAATAAATTTGGTAATTGGTTTTTTCTATTTCTGCAAAGTAAGTTGTTGGGATTTAATTAGTATTGCATTGAATTTTTAAATCAATTTGGGTGGAATTGACATCTTAATTATATTTAGTCTTCCAATCCACAAACATAGTATATCCTTCAATTTATTTAGGTTTTCTTTGATTTTTTTTAGAAATTTATTGTAGTTTTCTGTATATAGGTCATTTGTGTCTTTGGTTAAATTTATTACTAAATATTTTATTCTTTTGGTTGCTATTGTAAATGGAATTTTTTTCTTGATTTCCTCCTCAGATTGCTCATTACTAGTGTATGCAAACACTACTGATTTTTGGGTGTGGTTCTTCTACTCTGCCACTTTGCTGTACTCATTTATTAGCTCTTATAGTTTGGCTGTAGATTTTTCAGGATTTTCTACATATAGTATCAAGTCATTTGCAAACAGTTAAAGTTTTACTTCTTCCTTTCCAATTTGGATGCCTTTTATTTCTTTTTCTTGCCTACTTGTTCTAGCTAGAACTTCTAGCACAATGTTGAATAACAATGGAGACAGTGGACCTCCTTATCTTATTCTTGATCTTAGGGGGGGAGCTTTCAGTCTTTCCCCATTGAGAATAATGTTAGCCAGGGGGTTTTCATATATTCCATTTATCATGTTGAGGAAGCTCCCTTCTATTCCTATTCTTTGAAGTGTTTTCATCAAGAAAGATGTTGAATTTAGTCAAATGCCTTTTCTGCACCAATCAAGATGATCATATGGTTTTTCTGCTTTGATTTATTGATGTTGTGAATTACATTATTTTTCTTGTGTTGAACCAGTCTTGCATACCTGAAATAAATCACACTTGGTCATAGTGTATAATTCTTTTAACGTGATGCTGTATTCAATTTGTAAGTATTTTGTTGAGGATTTTTGAATCTATGTTCATTAACAATATTGGCCTGTAATTTTCTTTCCCTGTAGTATTTTTGTCTGGCTTTGGTGTGAGGGTAATGTTGGTTTCATAGAATGAGTTAGGTAGCTTTTCCTCCTCTTTAATTTTTTTGAAGAGTTTGAGCAGGATTGGTACTAATCCTTTCTTGAATTCTTGGTGGAATTCACATGTGAAGATATCTGGTGAAGATATCTGGCCCTGGACTTTTCTTTTCTGGGAACTTTTGACAACTGATTCAGTATCTTTACTTGTGATTGATTAATCTATTTCTTCTTGAGTCAATGTTGGTTGCTCATGCTTTTCTAGGAAATTGCCCATTGTCTAGTTTACTAGCATATAACTGCTCATAGTATTCTCTCATTATCTTCTTTATTTCTGTGGGGTCAATAGTTATATTCTCTCTCCCATTCCTGATTTTATTTATTTGCATTCTCTCTCTCTCTCTCTCTCTCTCTCTCTCTCTCTCTCTCTCTCTCTCTCTCTCTCTCTCTCTCTCTCTCTCTCTCTCATCAGCTTAGCTAAGGATCCATCAATTTTATTGATGTTTTCAAAGAATCAACATCTGTTTTTGTAATTCTCTCTATAGTTTCCATGTTCTCAATTTCACTTATTTCTGCTCTAATCTTTGTTGTTTCTTTCCTTCTTTTTGCTTTGGGATTAGTTTGCTGTTATTTCCGTAGGTCCTTCAAGTGACTAGTTAATTCTGAGATTTTTGCTTTTCCCTCTTTTGTAATATAGGCATTTAGGACAATTAATTTCCCTACCAGTACTTCCTTTACTGCATCACATAAGTTTTGATATGTTGCATTTTCATCTTCCTTTTCCTCGAGATACTTACTGATTTCTCCTGTAATCTCTTCCTTGACCCATTTGTTGTTTAAGGGTTGTTTAGCCTCCTTATATTAGCAAATTTTCCAGCCTTCTGCCTGTTATTGATTTCCAACTTCATCCCACTATGATTCAAGGAAGAGTTTTGTATGCAAACATATTGTCAGCATCTGGGACTGTAGTTACTATAACAATCATGCCTGCTTTTATCTTTACTTTTGAACATATTGTTAAAGGTATGGCACCAAGCATTATGAAAAGCCTGATTGATCATACCATTCTTGAGGTTTAAAAGTCAAGTCATCATGGAAACTTAGCAAAGTACTCCACTGCAATTTACTTCTTCAGCAACTTCTGTATTATGCACATGAAACCTTCCATGAGCAAGGGAGCATATGCTACATGGAGATTTTTGTATCTTACATATGGCTGGGATTCTGACTGTAAGATCTGATAGCTTGTCCAAACTTCAACATAGCTGTAGCTTTATCCTGGTTTTAAGGATGTGAAACATTCAAAAAACATGCAAACTTTCATAAAATAGTTTACCTACTAGAAAACTGATGCTTTCTACAAGCCATTATGATTAAGATGGCTGAAACAGGCACTTAGCTTTGTGTTGGAACCAGTCACCTTTATATAGTGATAACTGGTCCTATTACTTTATTTCTATGGTAAACTGCATTTTTAATGTGTTGCCACATTACATTAAGAATGATTGATTTTAGGGGAAAATAGCTGAATAGAGTAGCTCGAGATTAGTCCTGCTCCATGGAAAAGTTAGAGAAGGGACAGGACGGTGACTGAGGTGGAGATTCAGGAGTGCAGCTGACCTGGGAGAGCCTTCTGCACCACACAGGGCAGCCCTGGCTGCAAAGGTCAAGGAACTGAGAGGCAGAAAGTTGGAGCCTGGCGTGGAGGTGTGGAGCCTGCAGGAGTGCATGGACTGGAGCTCGGGACTAGGAAGTAAGCCAGGCTGCATTCCTTGGGTGTGCTACCCTCACCAGTGCAGCCCTGTGACCAGAGACTAACTCCACACCCCACACACCCAAACCCCATCATCTGCTCCCATTCCCTGTGCTCCAGGCTCCTCCATCCCACTAGCCCCCAGTGCACTTACCTGCCCCACATCCCCACACCAAGTGCAGCCCAACCCACTTCTCAGCACCCCTCCCAACCACTCCTTTCCCCTCCCTGTTCCCTGCAGGCTGATGCCACCACTTGGAGGCTGTGGGCATGAACCTCCATAGCCAAGCTACCCCTGTCCCCCTGCCCATAGTGTCGCACAGCCTCTCCTCACCCCCACCCCTGAGCTCTGCATGTCAGTTTACAGCACCCCTAGACCCATGCATGTACACGGGTCCCCAATCACATCATTCAGCTCTAGGAACCTCAGTTTACGGCAGTCCTAGAACCACGCATGCACACAGCTCTCAGCCACACTTCCCAGCTCTAAGAAAGTACTGACCTGCACAGCCAGGACACATCTGCCCCCAATCCATGAAGGCATAATGCCAACTTGCTGCCACAGCTCTACATGTGCATAAAGGACCCTGTGCCTTAGACCAGCACACTTCAGGTTATGCCCCACAGACCAGTGCACCCCCACAGCCACATACTCCCTGGCTGCTGGGTGTCCATGTTCACAAGCATCAGCATAACATCCCCAACCTGTGCCTATACCTGCCCTGGAACAAATCACCACACTGAGTGTCCCACCCCATAACCTGCTCCCTGCTGTGCAACCATCCTGCAAATACAAGAACTTAGACTACTGAAAAAAATTAACTCCCAAAGTAAATCAATCAAGATATTTACATGCCATGAAGACAGCAGAAGATCACCAAGCGTATCACAATGCAGACAGATATAGCCCTGCCTAGTGACCAAATTAAAACATTAAAGGAGACACAGACATTGGAACAACTAATCAAGGATCTTCATACAACTCTACTTAATGAAAGAAGTGGGATAGTAAATGACATAAAGGAGATCAAGAAGACAGTAGAAGAGCATGAAGAGGAATTTGAAAGAATAAATAGAAAAATAGCAGATATCACAGAGATATCTGATATCAAAGACTCTGTTGACCATTTAAAGAACATACCAGAGACACAAAACACCAGATTTGAAGAAACAGAAGAAAGAATAAGTGATATAGAGGACAGGTTAACTGACTTTGAAGACTCAAAACAGCAAATGGCAAAAAAGATGGGAAAAATTGAATTGGATCTCAGAGAAATGATAAACAAAGCAAAGCATGCAAATATAAGAATCATTGGTGTCCCAGTAGGAGAAGAGAGGAGTAAAGGGCTAGGAAGAGTAGTTAAGGATATAGTGCGGGGAAACTTTCCAACTCTCATAAAGAACATAAATACACAAGTCAAAGAAGTCCAATGAACTTCAAACAGAATAAATCCAAATAGGCCTTCCCCAAGACATATACTAATTGGTCTGTCAAATGTTGAAGAGAAGCAGAAAATCCCGAAAGCAGTAAGAGAAGAACATTCTACTACATACAAAGAAAACCAAATAAGACTGAGTTCAGACTACTCAACTAGCACCCTGGAGGTGAGAGGGCAATTGTATGATATATTTAAGATCATGAAAGAGAAAGACTTCCAGCCAAGAATTCTGTATCCAGCCAAATTGTCCTTCAAAACTGAGGGAGAGATTAAAGTTTTCACAGAAAAAGAAAGTCCTGAAAGAATTTGTCAACAAGAGACCAGCCCTATAGGAAGTGCTAAAAGGAGTTCTACTGGCTGAAGAAACAAAAGACAGGAGAAGGAGGTCTGGAGGAGGGCACAGAACTGAACATACCACTAAGGATAATTTAAAGAATACAAAGAGAAAGAGGGAAAAGAATATATAGATCTGACAAAATTAAAAATATAAGATGGTGGATTCAAGAAATGCTTTTTCAGTAATAACTTTGAATGTTAATAAGCTAAATTTACCAATTAAAAGATACAGATTGGCAGAATAGATTAAAAAACTTAATCCAGCTATATGCTGCTTACAAGAGACCATCTTAGACACAAGGATACAAATAGACTGAAAGTGAAGGAATGGAAAAAGATTTTCCATTCAAGTTGAAACCAAAAGAAAGCAGGAGTAGCTATACTAATATCAGAGAAAATAGACTTAAAATGTAAAGACATCAAAGAGACAAAGAAGTACACTATATACTGATTGAAGGGTCAATTCACCAAGAATAGATAACAATCATAAATGTTTATGCTCCCAGTCAAGGAGCTCCGTAGTACGTGAGACAGACTTTGGCAAAACTGAAGGGAGTGATAGATGTTTCAACAATAATAGTAGGAGACTTCAACACACCACACTCCTCTATAGATAGAACAACCAGACAGAAGATCAAACAAGGAAATAGAGAAGTTAAATAACTTGATAAATGAATTAGAACTAACAGATATAAAGAGAGGTCATTATACCCCAAAGCCCAAGGATATATATTCTTCTCTAGTGCTCATGGAACATTCTCCAGGATAGATCACATGTTGGGACACAAAACAGGTCTTTATAAATTTTAAAACATTGAAATTATTCAAGGCACTTTCTCTGACCACAATAGGATGAAGCTGGATCTCAATAACCACCAAAGAATGAGAGCATTCGCAAATATATGGAGATTAAATAACACACTCTTAAACAACCAGTGGTTCAAAGAAGAAATCGCTAGAGAAATCAGCAGCTATCTGGAGATGAATGAAAATGAGAATACCACTTATCAGAACTTATGGGATGCAACAAAGGTTGTGCTGGGAGGGAAATTTATTGCCTTAAATGTCTATATTAAAAAACAAGAAAGAGCAAAAATCAAGGATTTAATAGCACACCTGGAGGAACTTGAGAAAGTTTTCCCCCATTATATCCTCGACTACTCTTCCTAGCCCTCTACTCCTCTCTTCTTCTGGGACACCAATGATTCTTTATTTTCATGCTTTGTTTTTTCTAACATTTCCCTGAGATCCAATTCAATTGTGTTTATTGGTTTTCTTTCTCTTGGGAACAATGAAATTATCTACAATTGAGAGTGTTATGGACTGAGGACTGTGAGCCCTATACATGGTCCCTGACGAATGCAGGTGGCTGAAGGATGCACTGATGGAGAAGCAGATTAGTGAACAATGATATATACTCATAAATGAATGTTGTGCTGCTACAAAAAAGGAACAAAACTGTGAGGCAAGCAACGATGTGAAAGGATGTATGGGACATTTGGTGAGGCAAAATAAGCCAGAAATGAAAGAACAATTATTGTACGGTCTCCTTTAGAAAATGCTTACAAGGAAACAAGGGCCTAGATTGTAAGCTTTTATTGCAGATGCATTTAGTCTGCAGTGGTAATTATTATTTCTGAATTTTGAAAGGTTGTTTTAACAACCTCTCAATATATATATATATATATATATAACCTGATATTTAGAGATAAAAACAAAGCTGATTATGTTGGGGTTAAAGTAATTCAGAACACAGGAATAAGGAAGTATTTAGAGATACATAAAAGAAAACACTAAAGGTACCAATAAAATATGAACAAATGTTATGAAAATACAAATTATAAAAACAGAGCTAAAACAGATAATACATTTCTTGAAAAATCACCTGTAACACTAATCAAGGAAATTGACATAAAAAGATATATTACTGTTCCATTAAATTAACATAGACATCGAACTTCATGAACATAGTAAAATTGGCACTCTTGTACTCTACTGTGGAGTTTTAAATAGTGAAATTGTTTCTGGAAGGCAATTTGGCAGTGTGAAGAAAAAGATAAAAAATTGCTCAAACCCATTAGCCAAGTAATTCAGTTTCTGGGAATGTATTCTGAAAGAATGTCAGGGGTGGGGTATGAAAGGAGAGAATATAATCAGTGGATTGTGTGTTTGAACATCGTTCCATTTTCATCAGCTTTAACGAAAGCCCATACACTTCATCTCGTGTCAGCAAAAGGATTGCCTTAATGTTCTAATCTATATAGCTTGAATCTTAAGAGGATCACAGATTCTCTAATAGAATTACATTTTTTACTGGAAAGTTATAAGCAACACAGCCTAGACAAAAGATAATGCTCATATCTACCATCAGTATTTTATATTTCTCCCGTCATCGCCATGTACATAAAATTTCTGAATGTCCTTCATTTTTTTATTTCTGCTTTCCTTTGTAGAACACCTTCTCTCTGATAATCTCTTCAAAGCCTAATTTATTGACTATGTTGTCTTCACATCCTGTTTTCTTCCTCCCTTATTTAATTCTTGTCTGCTTTGGTTACCTCCCTTCCAACGAAGGCATACTTTTAAAGCACCATGGAACTCTTCTTAGTCAAATTTCTGGGATGCTTTGCTTTAATTTATTAAGCTGAATACATAACTTTTGAAGGAAATGTCAATGAAGATGTTTCCACTGGATTAGGCAAACATATAACAAATATTATCAATTAAATATATATATATATCTTTATTTTCCATTATAGTATTATTTCAGAGCAGGTATTCTGAGGCTGATGAGATTCTACAAGGATGATAGTAATTCTTTAAGTTTCAGTATAGAAAAATATAGTATGCTCAGAAATTTAAATCATCTAAGCTCGTTCTGAATGAATAAAAAAAAGGAAATCAATGCTCATAAAAAATAAATGAGTATTAAAGCAATGGTCAATCACCCCCAATAAATGGGTATATTATTTACCAAGTGTTTGAGAGTTAGTAAAAATATTCCTAATATCTAAGGAATAAAGCCAACAGAATTCAGAAGAAGTTTCCAACTTATACTAATTGTAAAACATCTTCAAGGAAGGTTTTTTATTCTTTGTAGGTCACCGACACAGAGAGAAAAAGATTAGAAGAGTTTAAGAATGCATGAGGAAATTTTGAGGGCTAGTAGAATTGTTGCATCATAAAGTTAGTAAAGAGCTGCGTATTAGAAAATAATACCTTTTTTGTTTAAGAAATGCAATTTTAAATTGAAACCCATTCTCCTTCACAAGCATGCAGAAAGTTTAACAATTTAAAACCCAACAAGAAATCTATCATAGTTCATTTTGGTTTATAAGAGTGTATATGGTGACTAAACACAATTTAAATCAAGGTAACCTATCAATGAATAAACATAAAGTTAGCATGTATATGACAGAACGTTACATTGAAAGTATCTAACATGGCAAAAGGATACCACAATTATATGAAAACCAAAGTGATGTGTGAGACCAATCAGTATTAAGGAAATTTCAATGAAAAAAACTATAACTTCATATATAACTCCCAGTGACCTTAAGAATTACTAAGGGCCAAGAGGGTGAATATTTGGAAAAGGAGAGGATTTTTTGAGGAATACTTTTGGAAACAGCTATTTCAAGATCTTGGCTCCATCCCCTCCAATATAAGAAGGAATGTTTATTGATTCCTCTCTTTACCTCACACCTAACAAGAGAATGTGTCAGTCAGAGTCTTTTGATAGAAGAGAGTTGATCTACTCAATTAGGAAAATTGGTATATAGTTTAATGAAGAAACTATGTACAAAGTTGTGATCAAGGATAAGGGAAGCCAACAAAATTTGGTAAAGCACTCCCAGGAGTAACAATAGCAAGGAGAAGAGACCACCCATAAAAATGAAGGGACAAGGGGAGTTTATGTTATTAGAAACCAGAGAGACCAAGAGAGGAAAGATCAACAGGACCTAAAGTAAGAGCCTATGGTCAAGGAAACAAGGCACTACCAATCCATACCCCAAAAATAATAGATGGTAATATGTGGGATATTACACATTGAGAACAAGCAATCTACAACTACATGCAAATGCAGTCAGAAACAAGGAAATCTGTACTAAATGACTCCATTTAGATAAGCACAAAAATAAGCAAAAACTATTCTGAGATTTTAAAAGTCAAGACAGTAGATACCTTTTGGGGGTTAGTGCCTGAATGAAAGTGAGAGGGTTATTTCTTGGGTACTGGTAATTTTCTGTTACTTGACATGGGAATTGGTTACACAAGTGGATTCAGTGTGTGAAAATTCACTGAGCTGTACTCACGTTATGTGTACTGACTTTAATAACAAGTTTAGAAGACTGCAGTACAATTTGCATATATTTATATATTTAATAAATTTTTATATTGTGCATGTTCCCTAAGATAGCAATGAAAGAGAATTGAGAAAATCCTTCAGATAAAGGGAACTCAAAATGGTTAATAAATATTTGAAAAGGTAGTCAGCCTCTTTAACAATCAGAGAATTGCAAATTAAAATTACAAGCTATCACTATACTCTGAGATGTAGAGAAATGGGAATTTTCACACTCCTTCTTGGACATGTGATTTCTATGTAATGATATTGGAATGATATTGGAAAATAGTTTTCCAACATCTAATGAAAATATTATGTATTAAACTTACAATATAGCAGAAACATATTATAATGCAGAAATTATGATATAAAAGAATGGGTGGGGATTGTCAGTGTAGTTGAGAGATATTAATCCTAGGAATAAATAAATTTTTGAAATCTTCACCTAAATGTGTGGTAATGAAAACTCCACAATGAGATAGGAAATATATTCAGAAATAAAACGTGGATTGTGTACAAAGGAAGAAAAAATAGGGCAAGAGCTACTTTCCCAGCAATAATAGAAGCCAGAAAACAATAAAAAAAAATCTTCAATGTAAAAAGAGAAAAATAACTGTTAACGCAGAATAGTATACATAGTTCGCTGAAGACAGATAAAAAATCATTCTTTTCTGATAAGGAAAAAATAAAGCAATTAATACATAGATACATATATAAACAAATGTCTTTCAGTGAAGACATAAGTGCAGGTAAAATTAAGCAATCTTTGACTGCAATTTTAAAATATCCACTTTTTGTGATAACAAAAGCAGTATAAAACTACAATGCTGGGCCAAAAGAAAAATAATTTTAAATTAAGACAAAAATAATTGGAAAATTCTAAGGCTTCTGTCTTGGAAACTACTGAGGATGCTGATTAACTTTATACTTTGTTCAGTACATTTTAAGATATTTAGAATATATATCTAACCAGTAAGTGAATAGACAAAGAGCATGAAGTACCCAACTATTAGAAAGAGGGAAAATTAATATGTGAAAAAATAACCAATAAATATAGAGACAGGACTACTGACATGACAGAGAAGGGAGAAATATCCCAAAAAGCTTTCTCCAAAATAACATGCCAGCATTCTGAAAGTCAATTAAAATAACACAACAAACTAAGAAACTTCTAATCAATAAAAACTGCTGAAATTTGACTAAGAATAGAGGAAGTCTGTGATGTTCTTTCCCATGGTTGTTCCCATATCTGCCCCTCTCCACCAGATTGGTCATTGTAGTAGTTCTACTGGGGAGAGATAAGCCATGAAGACCAGCAATTTCACTGCCAAATGGGCTCAATTGACTTGGTACCAAAGTACAAAAATACCATAACCAGCAGCTTTGTCAGCTAGCAAATCTTCATGTCCAACAAATGAGGAAAGCTAGGAACTCGACTAGCCTGAGTACGTTGTCCTGGTTGGGGCAAAAACATAATAGCAAATGAGCCATATATTTAATAGGGAGATTCAGGAAATAGGATAGCTTATTAAAGCTCTCCACATATCCCTGCCTGGCTGAAGGTTCTGTGCACATGCAGAGGAGACTGGAGATGGTTCAAGTTAGTGGCACATCCCTGATGAACATGAGGCTTTGCACACACACAGAAGATGCAAAAGACTGTTATAACTTTGTGAGCTCCCAACTCATACACAGATTCATCAGCAGAAGATGGAATACTTGCTGGCTAAAGGTTTCCAATCACTGGCTAACCACTAAGCTGTACAGATACAGGGGCAACCCTCTAAGAAGCTAAGTTTAAAAATAAAATCAAGAATAAAAAAGTCCCTGTGACACTAATGACTGCACACTATCCAGGATGTGATCTTGGCAAGGTATCAAACAAAAAAGCACAAAGCCAGCAGTAAACTTACCAATAATGGAAGGGAAAATGGAATCAAGAGTTGCTACAGTACATTACCTAAAATGTTCAGTTTTCTCAAAACTATACAAGATTTACAAAGAAACAAGAAAGTGTGACTCTTAGAAAAGAAAAACACTCAATTGCCACTGACTTGGAGAGACCCACATGTTGCACACAGCAGAAAAAAATTCAAAGCAGCTGTTACACATATGTTCAAAGATGTGAAAGAAGCCACATTTAAAGAACTTAAGGAAATTATAATGATAACATCTCAGCAAGGAGATTATCTCAATGAAGAAATTAAAATTATGTTAAAAAGACAATCAAATGGTAATTTAACTGAAATGAAAAAATTCACTAGAAGATCTCAACAGGAGATTTGAGATGGCAAAAAAAGACTCACCTGAAGATAAATCAATAGAAATTACCCCAAAAATAAAAAGAATAAAAGAAAAATTAACAGAGACTTAGGGACTTGTGGGACAATATAAAACATACCAATGCATGTGTTATGGAAGTCCTGAAAGGACAAGGAAGAGGAAAGAGGAAGAAAAATATTTGAAGAAATAGTGTCTTAAAGCTTCCTAAACTTGATGCAAAGCATTAATCTATACACCAAAAAGCTCAATGAACCCCTTGTTGGATAATCACATAAAGAATCAAACCCAGCTATGTCACAAACTGTTTAAAAACAAGGAAAAATAAAATATCTTAAATGTAGAAAGAGAAAATGGCTCAGCCCATACAGGGGAGGACAATCTAAAAATAAAATAAAAGCATCTCCATTTTTAATAGCATTATAATTAATAAAATATTTAGGGAAAAACTAACTTAAGAAGTATAAGATTTGTACACTGAAAACTATAAAACATTGCTGACAGAAATTAAATAAGATCTGAATAAATAGAGAAATATTCCATGTTCATGCATTAGAAGATTCAGTGTGGTCAAGATGGCAATTTTCCCCAAATTAAACTACTGGATCAATGCAATCCCCAAGTTGAAGTACTGAATCAACACAATCAATATCCAAACTGGCATATTTGCAGAAATTTATATGATAATGAAAACTCTGAATACCCAAAGCAATTTGAAAAATACAAATTGAAGGACATACTACCCAATTTAAAAGTTTATTATAGAGTTACAGGAATTGAGACAGTGTGGTACTGGCGTAAGGACAGACATACAGATCAATGAAACAGAATTGAGAGAATGGAAATAAATACTTACCTTTATGGTCATGTGATTTTCAATAATATTTCTAACACGATTAAATGAGGAAAGGATAGTCTTTTCACTAAACGGTACTGGGACAATTGGATATATACAAGCAAAATAATGAACTTAGATCTTAATTCACTTCATAACCAAAATGAACTCAAATGGATTACAGACCTAAATGTAAGATCTAAAATTATAAAACATCTAGAACAAAATATGGGGAAAAGATTTCCATGTCCTTTGTTTCAGCAAAATATGACACTAACAGCACAATCCATAAAAGAAGAAATTGATACTTTGGGCTTCATCACAAATTTTAAAAGGCTGTGCTGCAAAAGGCACAGTTAGGAAAAGAAAAGTCAAGACACAAACTGAAAGAAATACTTGCAAGTTATATAACTATTAAATATTTGCATCTAGAATAAATGCAGAATCCTCACAGCTAATAAGAAAAACAACTCATTTTTTTTTTAAATGGGCAAAAGCTTTGAAGAGACATTTAACTGAAACAGTTTTAGAAATGGCTAATAAGCACATGAAAAGATGCGTAACATCATTAGTCATAAGAGAAAAACAAATTAAAGTCACAATGAGATATCACTACACACACTCCAAAACAGCTATGGTGAAAAAAAATAAACAATAACAAGTGGTAGCAAGGATGTGGAGAAACTGATGCCTTTACGTAGGAACATAAAATGGTCAGAGGAATGTAAAATGGTAGAGTCACTATGGAAACAGTTTGGAAGTTTCTTGAAATGTTAAACATAAATTTATTATACAACTTGACAGTTCTATCCCTAGGTATTTGTGCAAGAGACTCAAAAAGCATAAATCTCCACAAAGACTTGTACATGAATGTAATTAGTGGCAGAAGTCATAGAATTCCCAAAGTGGAAATAAGTTCATATTTAATATTGAATTGATAAATAAAATATGATACCTCCATACAATGGAATACTACGCAACAATAAAAGGGAACAAACTACAAACACACACTACAACTTAGATGAACCTCAAAACATTATTCCCATTATTCTAAATGAAAGGAGCCATATAAAAGACACTGCTATTGTATGATCCTAATTTTATGAAATTTCCAGAAACGACAAATCTATAGAGACAGATAACAGGGTACTGGTTGCAAAGGCAAAATGCAGGAGCAGGATTGACTGCAAATGGGTATAAGGAAATTTGGGGGGTGATGGAAATACAATAAACCTGGATGCAGAACTCCATAAATTTACTAAAGTCATCAAATTATACACTTATAATGAATGAACTTTACAGTATATAAATTATACCTCCATACATTTTTAAAAGAAACAGATTTTAAAAGGAGAGGTTCAAAAGCATGAAAAACTAAGTAATATGTTAAGGGACACCTCTATTTGTGGGTGGAAATCTAGGATGGAAAACAGAAGGCTTTTCATAAAACTTAGCACAGTGATTACTTCTGTAGAGGCAGGGAGGGGAGGTATTCAGGGAAAAACTAAAGCTTTAAAGTTACTGCTAATAGTCTATTTCTTAATTTGTTTGGTGGGCCTAATAGTACCTAGACTTACACATTGTATAATGTATATAATAAAAATTCATTATGGGGTGCAGCGGGTGGTTCAATGGCAGAATGCACGCTTTCCATGTGGGAGACCCGGGTTCGATTCCCGGACCATGCATCCAAAATAAGAAAATTCAATGTAACACTTTTTGTATGTTTTAAACAATTTGAAAGCATTTTTCTTTTTATTTTGGAAACTATCCAAGTTTTCACCCTCTGTCAAGAAGGGAAAAGCTTTTCTTCATGCTTCTCTTTCTCTCCCTCCAAAAAGGTTTAAAAGAACAGAGGAAGATAAAAATAAAGTTGCTTTTATGTTTGTACCCGAGAGATCTTGTTTAACACATACAAGGACTTTTATATAGTAAACTTTTTATTTGAGACTTTCAAGACTAAATCTACTATGAAAGAACATAGCTGCATTGGCCTTAAAATTTAGACCAGACTCAAAAGATATTTTCCATAATCTTTCAGTCATTGGACATGTAGAGTATTCAACAAATATAAATGTGATCCTAGAGAAATTACACTATATTCAGAGAAAATCCTTGTTATAGGGTTTTCAAACTTTATTCTTTTAGCCCTCGGGGTCATGGAGGATGGGCCAAGGTGGGGGCATTGAGACACGGGACCACTGGTGGGATTCAGGGATTCCCTCCGCCTGCCTCCCTTGCTTCAACCAGCATTATTTTGGTTGATTCTCTTTGATAGTGTATGTACCAGTTTGCACTTGGACAGATGACCAAGAGAAGCACATCATGCTCCTAGGACCTGAACTGGGTTATTCCCTTGAGAGAGAGAGAGACAGGGATATAAGTATTACTTCTCAGCATTTATATCCCTTATTCTAGAAATACACGCAGAAAGTGTTCTTAAAAGAGTAGGTTAATCTGTGTTACTTGTCTATTTCCATCCCTACTTGGTGAGCTTTTAGATAATGTTGAGCTTTTAGATAAAGACCAGGCAATGAGTAAAAGCAGAGAGGAATGCATAACCCCATTGATAGGGAGGTCCAAGCCCATTCCTAAACAGTCTTCCAGATGCTGGGTGCTTTGCATGTATCTTCACTGTTTAGGAATGACCCAGTGCTGAGAATAACACTATAGTATATTCTTACCATTCTCAGAGGAAGTATGCAAGAGAAAATAGAGTCTCTATGATTCCTAACTCCAAATGGGTATTTTACAAATGTAGTGTCCACCCACAAAAATATTCTTGTCCTGCATTTCTGATATGAGAGATTTGGTGTTTCCTTTAGATAATAGTGTGAATAAATTATTAAGACAGTCATTTCCAAGATGCTTATTCAGATGCTCTAATGATTTGAGGAGATCCCTATGGATGAAAAATATATGACTAAAAGTTTCAGAGAAAAAGTGTCTTTATGACTATAGTCGATTTATATTCTTGTTTACAATCCTAAAACATTCCAGTACTATAAATTCAGATATCAAAGTAGTAACACAATTAATTGTACAGCATTTTTTAATTCACAGAAACAAAAGAAAATTTCTCTTCTAAAAAATAGCCAGTATCTTGAAACACACTGATAATTCCTGCAATCTAGTGAGCACATTTGGGTAAAATGTAGTGATTCAGAGTTTACCTTAGAGTCTAGTACTGACATGCTCTAACATTGAGCAAATTTCTTATAAAGTACTCTATTCTCAAAGGTAGAAAATTCTTTATCCATTGTCGCAGAGATCTGTTGGGAAGATAATTAGATGATACCGAAAAAGCTTTGCAGCTTCGATGTAATTTCAATGTCGTCATGCCACTGACAATCCTTACTCAACAACTGACAGCAATTTTTTCTTTTTTTCTGCTTGGGCAGGCACCGGGAATCAAACCAGTTCTCCGGCATGGCAGGAAAGAATTCTGCCACTGAGCCACCATTGCACCACACAACAGCATTCTATCTCTAATCACATGAAACTGGATCATAGTTAGTCTACACAACAGCCAGCAGAACAGGCATTAGAGGGAGGATGCCAGCCTTCAGATTCTGTCTGAAGGGGGACAACCCTATCACCAGTAGTTAGGACTTCTCCAAGAGAACAAAGATTTCTGCAACTAAACAAAAGGCAATTCATTTAAGATGATCTGAATTGAGGCCTAACAGGCTTTCCCCTAAGAAGTATGATAGTGGTGAGAAGTTTCAGAACAGAATTATGAGATGGAAAGAAAATAAATGAGAGATAGCAGGAAGAGATTGTGATTTTCAATAACTACATTATGGTATGTCACAGGAAAACATGGACAGATATTTGTGGTTTCTTCTTTTTACTAAAGGAAGAGTGACTGGCAGAACAACAGTTACTCAAAATGTTCTCAAGGAAAAAAAGATAAACCATAAGGTTATTGGGTCACATATGTTTAGGACATGTCTTCTCACAATCACATTAGCATTTTAAGGGATCTCAGAAGTCCTTCCTTGAAAAAACATATTCAGATCTCTTTGGACCAACATCCTCCAAGCTTAAATAGCCTTGGAACTTTTTCTTTTATATCTTTACATACATATCAATTTGAGAAAAAAAAAACTGGCCTAAACCTTTACATTTTTTTCTCATCCTTAATTTTTAACAATGGAAATGCATTGAACTCTGTTACTATCTCTTCTTATTGTACTTATATTTATTATTCATCAGATATTTGGCTTCTTAGAGTCCTCAGTATGATTAGCTTCTACATGATGCTCATCTTAGGTGGACTTGTATATGGCAATTCCCTGTAGGACTGTCCAGAAGTTTCCATCCCTGTCATGTGAGTAAAGGCATGAATATTATGCTCATATGTAACCAGTGCCTAGCTGGCAATGGTGTCAGCTGAGCCCCAATCCAGGTTCATTAGTCTGGCTGCGAAAGGAATTTGGACAAACAAGAGGGCCAGTAGGAATAAATAGTAACACTTATTAAGGAGAAAGAGGGCATACACACTAAAGAGGTTAACACAGACATGAGGAAACCTGATGCAGGTAACTCTTCCCTCCTGAGAGGAGGCCAGTCTGGTTGGGGAAAATCTGACTGGGGTCTATAATACCTAAGTAGACCATGCCTAAGAAAAAAAATAAAAACATGTACCATGCAGGCAGGGTAAGAAACAAGAAAACAAGAACTGAAAAATTCTGGTCTGTTAAACAAAATATAAGCTAAAGGTCTAGAATAAACTGAATGGGAATGTCAAAGAACAGATAGAGAACAAGTCATCCAGCAAGAAAATCCTAGTTAAAAAAAGTGAAAATAATCTCCAGAATAAAATAATTAAGGAAATTAAATGCCTAGATGCCAGCAAAAAATAATGAATCATACTACAAAAGTTTAAGATATGGCCCAATTAAAGTAACAAACCAACAATTTAAATAAGATACAGGAGGTATAACAATTATTTCAGGATGTTAAAACAGACATGGAAAATCTCATCAAAAATCAAATTAAAAATGCTAGTGACCAATGAAAGGGAGTGATAAGGGGTATAGAAAAAAATAGGGGAAACAAAGGCTAAAATATATTGGGTAGATGGAAATACTACCAATCAATGAGATGGAGGGGTAAGGGGTATGGTATGTATGAGTTTTCTTCTTTTTTCTTCTTATTTCTTTTTCTGAACTGATGCAAATGTTATAAGAAATGATCATTGTGATGAATATGCAACTATGTGATGATATTGTGAGTTACTGATTATATACCAAGAATGAAATGATCATATGGTAAGAATGTTCATGTTTGTATGTTGTCATGTTTAAAAAAATTTTTTTTAATCAAATCAGTGAATTGAAGGAGGATATAAAGAAGATGAGGGATGAAAAAAGAAGAAATCAAAAGTCTGAAAAAACAAATCACAGAACTTATGGAAATGAAAGGCACAGTAGAAGAGATGAAAAAAATAATGGAAACCTACAATGTTAGATTTCAAGACGCAGAAGATAGGATTAGTGAACTGGAGGACGGGACACCTGAAATCCAAAAAACAGAAGAAAATATAGGGAAAAGAATGGGAAAATATGAGAAGGGGCTAAGGGAATTGAATGACAACATGAAGTGCATGAATACACATGGTGTGGGTATCCCAGAAGGAGAAGAGAAGGGAAAAGGATAGGAAAAACTAATGGAGGAAATTATCACTGAAAATTTCCCAAATCTTATGGGAGACTTAAAATTACAGATCCAAGAAGTGCAATGTACCCCAAACAGAATAGATCCAAATAGATGTACTCTAAGACACTTACTTAGTAATCAGAATGTCAGATGTCAAAGAGAAAGAGAGAATTTTGAAAGCAGCAAGAGAAATGCATTCCATCACATACAAGGGAAGCCCAATAAGACTATGCATAGATTTCTCAGCTGAAACCATCGAGGTGAGAAGACAGTGGTATGATATATTTAAGATACTAAAAAAGAGGAGGTGGTTTCCTAGATCTTACACACAAAGCACGAGCACTGAAGAAAGATAAAGAAAAAAAAATCGGAACTTCTCAAAATGAAGCACTTTTGTGCATCAAAGAACTTTATCAAGAAAGTAAAAAGACAGCCTACACAATGGGAGACAATATTTAGATAAGGGTCTAATATCCAGAATATGTAAAGAGATTGTTCAACTCAACAACAAAAAAGACAAACAACCCAGTTACAAAATGGACAAACAGGAACAGATGCTTCTCAGAAGAGGAAATAAAAATGGCCAAAAGGCACATGAAAAGATGCTCAACTTCCCTGCTATTAGGGAAATGCAAATCAAAACCACAATGAGACATCATCTCATACCCACCAGAATGGCAATTATCAATAAAACAGAAAACAACAAGTGCTGGAGAGGATGTGGAGAAAGAGGCACACTTATTCACTGTTGGTGGGAATGTCAAATGGTACAATCACTGTGGAAGGCAGTTTGGCGGTTCCTCAGGAAGCTAATTATAGAATTGCCATAAGATACAGCAATACCATTGCTAGATATCTACTCAGACAACATGAGGGCAAGGACACAAACAGACATTTGCACATCAATGTTTATAGCAGCATTATTTACCATTGCCCTGAGATGGAAACAGCCCAAATGTCCATCAACAGAAGAGTGGCTAAACAAACTGTGGTATATACATACAATGGAATATTATGCAGCTGTAACACAGAATAAAGTTATGAAGTATGTAACAACATGGATGGACCTTGAGGACATCATGTTGAGTGAGATTAGCCAGAAACAAAAGGACAAATACTGTATGGTTTCACTGATATGAACTGACATTAATGAATGAACTTGGAGGATTTCAGTTAGGAACAGAGACCATCAGGAGATAGATATAGGGTAGAGAGTGGGTAATTGGAGCATAGGGATACAGACTGATACAAACAGGACTGATTGTAAAAATTCAGAAATGGACAGCACAATACTACCTAATTGTAATACAATAATGTTACTACACTGAATGAAGCTGAATGTGAGAATGATAGAGGGAGGAGGGCTGGGGGCACAAATGAAATCAGAAAGAAAGATAGACAATAAAGACTGAGATGGTATAATCTAGGAATGCCTAGAGTGTACAATGATAGTGACTAAATGTACAAATTAAAAAATGTTTTTGCGTGAGGAAGAACAAAGGAATGTCAATATTGCAGGGCGTTTAAAATAGATGGTAATTCATATTTTGAAACTAACTTATGTGTGAGACTAAAGCAAAAAATATTTACTTGGCACAAAACTTATATTTTGACTAGTGCATTTACCAATATAACTTATATGGACAGTTTAATTGAACACCATAAGTACATGGATCCTTGAGTAGGGCATGAAATTTTGTAGATTTGTCCAGAGTGATGTTCCAATAAATCCCAGAGTGATTTGAACAGCGAATAAAAAAGTTATTTGCAAAGTCCCCTTGAGGGAATGGCGAGAATGAAGGAAAATTCAACTTCCTTATTTGGAGAATTCCTGATATTCCCGTAAGCAGTGGGGACAACCAAATCAATAGGCCGAACCCTCAATCTTGGGGGTTGGTCATATGTGACTAATCCCCTCAAAGGATAGACTAAGCCTACTTAAAATTAGGCCTAAGGGTCACCCCCAGAGAACCTCTTTTGTTGCTCAGATGTAACCTATCTCTCTCTCAGCCAACACAGCAGGCAAACTCACTGCCCTCCCCCTCTGTACATGGGACATGACTTCCAATAGTGTAAACTTCCCTGGCAACGTGGGACAGAAATCCCAGAATGAGCTGGGACTCAGTATCAACGGATAGAGAAAATCTTCTTGACTGAAAAGTGGAAGAGAGAAATAAGACAAAATAAAGTGTCCGTGGCTGAGAGATTTAAAACAGAGTCAAGAGGTTATCCTGGAGATTATTCTTACACATTTTATAGCTATCCCCTTTTCAGTTTAAGGTGTATTAGAGAGGCTAGAGAGAAGTGTCAGAAACTGTAGAGCTGTGTTCCAGTAGCCATGTTTCTTTAAGATGAATGTATAATGATATAGCTTTTGCAGTGTGACTATGTGAGTGAAAACCTTGTGTCTGATGCTACTTTTATCTATGGTAAGGACAAATGAGTAAAAAATATAGATTAAAAATAAATAAATAATAGGGGAACAAATGTTAAAATAAATTGAGTAGATTGAAATACTAGTGAACAATGAAAGGGAGTGGTAAGGGGCATAGAAAAAAAATAGGGAGTACAAAGGTTAAAGTCTATTGAGTAGATGGAAATACAGGTGGTCAATGAGAGGGAGAGGTAAAGGGTATGGTAT
This sequence comes from Myrmecophaga tridactyla, assembly GCA_004026745.1. Classification (NCBI taxonomy): domain Eukaryota; kingdom Metazoa; phylum Chordata; class Mammalia; order Pilosa; family Myrmecophagidae; genus Myrmecophaga; species Myrmecophaga tridactyla. Next base: position 25,239 of record PVIY010006023.1, on the reverse strand, counting down.
GTGTGAGTTTTTTCTTTTTTCTTTTTATTCCTTTTTCTGGAGTGATACAAATGTTCTAAAAAATTATCATGGTGATGAATATACTACTATGTGATAATATTTTGAGCCGTTGATTGTACACCATGCAATGTACACCATGGAATGTTCATGTTTGTATGTTGTTTTGGTTTACAATACAAAATAAATTTTAAAAATAAAAATTAAAAAATATATATGCCCTGGATGAGCTGGGGCATTTTCCAAAGAGGAAAAGCAGTCTGAGGCCAGGACTTGGGAGGGCCCTTCCCCCTCTGGCTATGCTAATAAAGGATTGAGGAAATGCACTTTTCATTGGTTCTTTTCGTGTTCTGACCTCAGTGAGGGCTGGGTTTGTGGGGGTTGCTTGTTTGGGGGCTGGGTGTTGAGCTGTGTGTAGGGGTGCTGGATTTGTGAGGAATGGGTGGCGAGCTGGGTATGTGGGGGCTCAGGGGATTGAGTGGGGGCTGGGGGGCTTGGGGGGCTGTGTGTGGAGGGGTTGGGTGGGGGGGCTGTGTGTGTTGGGGCTGAGTGTGGGGTGAGGTCTAGGAGTGCACACCAAAAAGGAACTTTTGTTTTGAGCTTTAGGGTCACTTCCCCCTCCTTTCTTCCCTATCTAACTGCCTTACTTGTATCTTGGAGCCTCTTTTCTTAAGTAAGGAGGGATCCAAGGAGGAATTGAATCTGATTCAAGGAAGAAAATGGGAAACAATTCATCCTGTGACTTCAAAGATACTATAGGGGTGCAGACAGAGTGTGGATTATGAGGTGATGGGAACTGCATTTCAATTCTGCTTCCATCACTCACTTACTAGCTGTGTTATTTCAGGCAAATTATTTAATCTCAAGAGTTCATTGGTTGCCTCATCTTCAGAATAGGAATACTACTACTACCTCATGGTGCTTTGGGAAGTTTAAAAGAATTCATGAATATAAAGTAATGACAGTAAATTATTTCCTTTTCCCCTTTTTTCCTAAGCCTATAGAATGTTCAATAATAATCACTGAATTCATTATCTGTGCTAGCTACTACCATTTGGGCGTAAGGCCATCATTCAATCCAGTAACAATGATTACAGAATGGGATACAACGAGGCTCAAGAAGATGTTGGATATTAAATGGGCTTTATAGTGTTACTCAAAGAAGAGATAGTAACCTTATTAAAGAGTCCAGGAAGTACAGCTTGGGAATCTAGAAGACCATACGAGTCTTTATATGGCAGCCATAATTTTGAGTCCATAAAAACTAAGGAGAGAGGATCACGAACAACCACAGGACATTTAGATAGTAGTAACAGCTGTCAATTTTCTGGCAGTGTAAAAAAAACTTTCAGGAAGTTCAAATATGTTTCATTAACATGAACACTATCTTTGCAACGAAATGAAAGCATTATATGGCACATATGGTGATGTCATGACCACATTGCAAGTTAGCAATAATTATACAAATTGGTCCCAGTTACATCTTCAAAAGTCATTGAATAAAGCAAGATCCTAAAGTTCAGCAGTAATCTTGAACCCCAAAACATAATTTCCTCTAATAATATATGCAAGCAAAAGGATTTAGAGAAGGAAGTCTTGTTAGAAAGAGGTCACTAACAGCTAATCAGGAAATCCAACAATTTAATTTGGGGAGGCAGATTTCTAGTCAATGTAAATATTCCTAATGGCCAGCTCTAGGAAATATACAGAATAACAGAATAAAGATAAAGAATGACCTTTGTTTTATTCTCTCTATCAAATCCTAATTAAATATCATCATATTCCAATCTTTAATGCTAACAATACTCTTTTGAATCTATAGGAGAATTTAGAAGATAAAATATCAGAATTCAATGACATGATAAAATAATCTCAACAGCTTCCTTCCCAATTCTCTAAAGGTTGAATATTTCAAAGCAATTGTCTTTGTGCAGTAGTTAATCACTCAGCTTTTATTATAACATTTTATTCAGGTGGTACATTTAATTCATTATCAAGAAACTATTAACACCTTAATTAATGTTACTATGAAGTGAAGGTAATTTATATATGAGTGAATATAAACCAAAATTCTCTTATTTCCAAAAATAATTTGCTTAGAGACTCTCAACAAAACTACTTCCCAGTGTGGTTAGAGGTAGTTTGGGGAAAAGGTTTTACACAATAAATTATGGAGTCTTTTCAAGCCCTTTAATATTTACCAATTGCATAAATGTAATTTACCAATTACATTTCAGAGATATTATTTAAAAAATTATTAACATGATCTGCGATCTAATGAGAAAAGGGCCAGCAGCAATAAAAAGCAATTAAATAACAGGATTCATCTCCTTTCAGAGGCATGAGGACATCAAATTAAATGTTTGTTCTTCTCATAGGACCCTAAATTATTAAAATCTTTTTGCTTTAATAATTTTTAAGCATGAATTGTTTTTAAGAGAAAAGATGGAACACGAGAATATAGTCATATCGCAGAAAAGGTAAATTTCTGGCAGCTTTCCTAAGAATTTCTTTAATCTAAGCTCTACCATTGTTACTTAACAGCTAGTATCCAAATATAGTCAGAGATATTTCTTCAGTCCCAATCTGTCTCTTCATAATGAAGTGGCTCCCTCCTCATCATTAATAATTCATCAACCAATCCAGAGTTCCCTAGAGGACTATGAAGCTCTCAACAGAGCAATCACTTAATAGTTTTAAATTGTAAGAGCATCAGCTAAAGCCACAGCCATCGTGACTGATGAACTGACTTCTCTCCTATGGGTTTTTCAGGTATATGGATTAAGAAATAGAAACCTATATTTTGTGAATCCCAAATGTGTATGTTACTGTTGGAAGTTAGTGATGGTAAGGCTTGCCTGAAACTGCGATAGAGGTATGCATATTTTTTTCCTTTTTCTCCCAAACAATATTCTAAATCCAGTCATGGTTAAAGTTGTTTAATATGACTAATGTTCAACAATTATAGATGACTTGACCCATTCTTCTCTAACGGAATTTTTTCATTGTTCTATTATCACCCTATAACTTTTGTCAGGAATGACTTCTTTAATAGAAGTAATATTTTCCTCTTCATCAAATCATCTATCAAGAATTATTGTTCAAGTGTAAGCTATCAATAAATATCAGCAATTTTGTTTGCAGACAAGTTGAGAGCACATTTCAATTTGTGATTTTGGATTCTGGCCATCACCAAAGGATTAGTACGCATTTGTACTAACAATTAATGAGGTAGGAAATTTGAGTTGGGTTCAAGGGATTATCCTGCAGCACCACACAATAAGAGTAATCGTGTTTCAAACAATGCAAAATGTATTAGGAAACAATAATTAAGGGCTTCCACTATAGTTACCTATACAATGCACTTCTTTATATTATAAAGTCTCATTCGCATTCAATTCTGTATCCTTAGTTCCTAAAACAATGCTCAGTACCTGGATAACTCCGTGGCCACTGCATTGAACTTAACTGATGAAACTTGTAACACATGCACATACATATACATATGCCTGTGCATATTTATTTCAAAATAATATTCACATATAGTAGAGTTCACAAAATTAAATATGATTGGGTGTGGGAAGGTAATAACAATAAGTAAAATGGGAATGGTTAAACAGTTGCCCTCTCTGCCTAGCTTTTATTTTCCTATTTTTGATAGACACAAATTCAATAAACGTTTTACTTTCTTCTTGACCCTTACTCTAAGTAAACAAAATAAAAACGGAGAGGTAAATGCAAAGTGATGCTTGTCCTCAGTGTCAGACAACAAGTGCAGACAGTGTGGTCTGTGGAGGCACACTTAATGGGAGCAGCGATTATTCAACCCCAGCCCAGCATTCTCCTGTGGAAACCAAGGGCCAGATCAGCCAGCTCTTCCTACTTGCATGAGAAGTCAGGAATCTGCATGTTTACGTGAAGTCTTCTGAGTTTAAGATGTTCAGATATGCCAAAAGTCTGTGATCGAAACAAAACATATCTGCAGATCGAATCCAGTTCATGGAATACCATTTGGCTGCCAGGAGAGTCAGATCAAAATGGGTAATGGGGGGTACAACGATACTTCAGTGGTAGAATTCTTGCCTGGCATGCGGGAGACCAGCATTTGATTCCCAGACCATGCACTTCCCAAACAAACAAACAAGCAAACAAACAATGAAAAACCAACCAAACAAAAATTCAGCAAGTGGTGCTGCAAAAAGAATGAAATGTGATGCTGCCATACAGCATACAAAAAAAATGAGTAATGTCAGAGGGCTGAGTAGAGGAAAGAGTTGAAGACTTGGTCAAAATGTATCATTAATAATAATAATTGCAGGCCAGAAAGAAAGCTGATCCATTACCCCCTTGTTACCCTCCTGGAGGGTAACAAGCGAGTAACAATACCTGCCACCTGGAACTCAGTCCTAAGGGGACCAACTCACTCCATAGTTTTGCCACTGAAGTCTTAGATGGAACAATGCTTTACTTACATAGAGAAGAGACTGAGGAAAGTCAACTCCAGTAGTGGGTGCTGGTTCCCCATGACCAGTGGGTCTCAATCCATGCCTGGTGTGGGGAGATGTTCCGTATGCAGCACCTTTCTCTTGTGTGTCTGTGACATATTAGAGGAGCCCCACGCGCTCCCTGCCAGAGTCAGATGCTATGATGCCATAAAACGTACCCACCTTAATCAAACTTTCTCCAGGACCTTTATGCTATAAGGGAAGGATAAATTTGTACAGTCTGTTCTGTTCAACTGATGTTTCCATTGCATGACCTTAGTAATAAATTGTTGAAATGTGCACTCCAGCTGGGAGGACTGGCTTTCCTTCTGGAAGGAAGTGTAGTTTGATAGAGATATTTAGGCCCAGGAAGCTCCTTTGGTCCCTAGCCAGTTCCCAGAGGACCAAACTAGGCCTGGTCATGTAAGCTAATTGGAATTCGGCCACTATTATGTAAAGATATGCATGCAAGCAGTTAGAAAGGAGAGGAGAGTCTTATAAAAAAGAGAGCATCTCATTAGAATCTTGTCAGGGAAAAGAATGTCTGCTGTGGACTTTTACTAATGAGACTCTGAATGCTGTTTCCTAGACTTCCCAGCACTTTTCTTCAGATGTTGGTGCCATCCTATCTGGTGCTGTAACTATGTTTTATTTCTAATACTCTTTTAATTACTTTCCTAATAAATTCTGTTTTATATCACTGAAGTCTGTGTTGTCGGCAAATCCAAGCCTATAAATTAAGTGGCCATAAATACCATGTCACCTTTCGTGCAACATATGCTCAAGACCACAGGGGAAGGAATGTATAAGCAGCCCCCTTATCCACTATCAGGATGTGTTTTAGATCATCAGACTGACACAACTGGTCCTGAGCACAGGATATATTGTGTGCCCCAGGGAAAAGCAGCAAGCCACACGAGGACTGTTCCTTACCAAAGTAATAAATCACAGTGTATTTTATATTCATTATACAGGTTTAGCTTCACGTAATAAGTATAAATTATTGGGATAGAAAAATAACAAGCATATCCATCCTCCCAAGATTTTAGTTCTCAGATACAATGGCTAGTGTTGGAGAAGTGGAGGAAAGAGAATGGCCAAAACTGAGACTTGCGCTGCCTTTGATCACAACCTAAAAACAATGCATCCATCAACCATATTATTTACATTTTTAAAATATAAGACTGTTCAATATTGTCATACTTACCTTTATTTAAAATACTTCCTTACATAGCAAAATAAAAAGAAGAGTGCAGTTACAAGCATGAGGCCAGTTAATGCACAGTGTTGACATTCTACAGGCCATATACTGCAGCAGATAAAAGATTAAGAAGCTCTGGTTCAGCAACTAAAAAGACAAGACACGAGATAATGCATGCCATGCTTTGCTTACTCACAATGCCATTATAGTATGAAAAAGCTTGTTCCCAGAGAACCACAATTATGTAACTTAATAGCATAGATTCTTAAATAAAGTTTTTCTTTTATTATTCAACTTTCATGACAAATGCAAAAAAAAAATCTTAAGCTATTTTGCATATATAATCCTGGCATATAGATGTTAGATAAAAATTTGATGAGACAATGAATGGATTATCTAACCATGTTCGACAAATAAGCATATAGGTTTCCAAGACATCTATAATTAAAATTAACATAAACATGTTATTGAGTCTGCTCATGTATGTGATCATCATGAAGTCATTACTTATTGACTCATAGCAGCAAATTAAATCTAATCTGAATATAGAAATAAAAAATTTCTAAACATATTAAGAAATACACAGAAATTATAGATCAAGTTGCTTTACTATTTGGACCAAAGTTCAACTCATTACATACAGAATGAATCTATTTCTAATAACTGAGGATGTTTCTAAAACTATCTAGCATCAGAAGTATGAATGAAATGTTTATTCTTAAGAAAATAAGAAAATCTTCTATGTATTAATTGATTTATTTTATGGAGTTTATCAGTAATATAAATGATTCCACTGTTCAATTCTGTTAACAGTTATATCAATTATATATATTTTTTTTGCATGGGCAGGCACCGGGAATCGAACCTGGGTCTCCAGCATGGTAGGTGAGAGCTCTGCCTACTGAGCCACCATGGCCCCAAATACAATTTTAACATCCACAGCTACTAAGTTTTTGATTGACTGGTGGAATAGTGGTACAGAAAATGTTCATTTTAATTTTCTTCATTACTCACTAACAGTGCTTAATGGCAAAAATATTTACTGACAGAATGTATTTATATTCAACATGAATGGAGTAAACAGATCACAATCATCAATTATAATATGCAAAATGTAATGGCTAAGCCAGATGATTCTCAGTGTAACTAAGCAGTGATTAATGTCTCATTACTTTAAATTAGAGAAGACTTACCAAATAGTCCATTAGATTCACATTCACATGCTTTTTGATAAAAAATTGAATTAGCTGTACCATTAGTGCTTATAGACCTTTTAATCTTTAAAATACCACATTAGATGATACAAAAAAGTAAGCAAAGAAACGTAATGTATCACTTTAGTTTCTTTTTATAATATTTATGCTCTAAAACTCTAGGATACCATCATTTAGAAATAATAATCCCCAAAGTATAGAATATACTTAGATGAGCTCTAGAGTGCTTGATGATGTGGGAATAAAAGAAATTGTTTTCCACGGTTAAGGAATAGGTCTTCAGGTCTGGTAGATTAAAGACCGACCTCCTCATTGCCACATTCAGTTTCTCCTAACTGTAAATTGGGAGCATTATTTATTTATGACCCAAGGTAGCAATCAAGGTGGCATGATTAATGGATGAGGGATTGACTTATCTATGTCCTCTTAATAGCGCTTCGATTTTAATTTGCAAACATTTATTATAATTTATGAAAATATGGGGTAAAAATTCAGTTAATTTTCAAGCATTCACTTTACCTGGATTTTAATCTCCCTAAATGCACAAGATATTTCTCATGAGGACTTAGTCAAAAACCCTATTTCATGCCATAGAAAAATATTCAGAGTTCAGGTATGGTCTTGGCTAACATGATTTTGTTTTATCATTAAACTATGACAAAATTTTGAAACCACAAAATAAATGTACTGGAGTTAAACAATGAAGTAAATAGAGTAGAAAGTTATAGACAATCAAGGAGGAAAGGCTAGTGATCCATGAGATACTAAATTAGAGATAGAACCATCCATATGAACTCATATCCATTTGAACAAAACATAGATGGGTATATATGTATATAATTATAGCTATTTGTATAAAGAGTTGTTAGTACTGACCCATACATTTCCAAGCTATTTAATCTGACAGTACCTAGAAGCAACAACACCCCAGGGGCAACAAGCCTCCTGGAGCCCATAGTTTGGTTTTTAATACTATTATCTATCAAAGGCTCCTTGGTAAATGGATTATTCTAGGATTGGGGCAGGAATATACAAGGTGAGTTAAAACATCCTGTAGTGCTAGAAAGCAGGGAAATGCTTAAAAAAAAAAAAAGCACACACACAATGATGAGTGTATGTGAAAGGGAAACAGTAGTCATGAAAAAGCTCCCGATGTCCAAAGCTAAAATAAAAGTATGAACAACAAAATAATTGGATTGTATTGGATTATAACCCAAAGTATAAAACAAATAAATCCATGAGTCCATACTGACATAAGCAAGTGACTTAATAAATCAATACATGGGGAAGAATAGACACAACTTCCATGCAGAATTCTGGATGATTTATGTGGATTTTACCCCTTCAAGGGGTTACAGCATAACTCCCAAACCCGTAAGTGTAAGCTGCACAGAGTAACGGCCTTCCAAAGAGTATGACATGGACAAGGAGGAAAAGAAGAGTAACTTTGCAGTGGAGAGGAGTGAGGAGCACCCCGCAGCCAGATGCTCACGGTCAGCAACAAGGGTGATGAGTCACACTGCTAACATGGGCCCGTGACTTGAGGGCATAAGAATGGCACTTTACTCCGCAGTCTCCTCCTGAAAGCGCGTAACCACGTCTAATCAACAGAAACATCACATAAGTCCCAATCAAGAGGCATTCTACAGAGTACCTGACCAGCACTCCTCGGAACTGTCAACGTCATCAAAAACAGTGAGAGTCTGAGAAACTGTCGCAGCCTGGAGGAGTTTAAGGAGATCTGATGGCTCAATGTAACGTGGTGTCCTGGATGAGTTCCCGGGACAAAAAAAGGGACATAAGGCAAAACTAGGGGAATCTGAATAACGTCTGACCGTTCACTCTTTATGGCAAATTTACCATACTAATGTAAGATATTAATAATAGGAGGACTTGGGTGTGTAATATATGTGAACTCAGCACTCTCTGGTCACAATTTTTTTTTTAATCTAAAATTATTCTCAACAAAAATTTATTTTTTTTTTAAGATGCTGATTTTTCTCCCTTTGGAATCATAGTGATGTGTAGGGTTTGTTCATTTTTGTAAATTTTACATAGAATTTGTTTCTTTGTCATGTTCTTGGCATTTTTGATCTCTTATTTCAAATTTTGTAAGCTCTCTTTCACTGCCAACAATTTCTTAAATCCTCACTGATAATTCATGAAATATAGAAAATAAATCTGTCAGTGCATACTTATATTTTTAAAATTTTTTTTTTAATTTAAAAATAAAAAAAGCAATAAAATGAATCTATATTGTTTTAAGATTGTGTTTGGAAAAAGAAACAGATTAGTCATCACTGTCAACCAGTATTACTACTGCCATCACAAACCAGCCAAAGCCAAATGCAATCAAGTAGCTCCGTGAGCCTCCTTCTGAAGTTCCTTGAGCAAGAGTTTACATAATGCATTTGACAGCCCATCCGTTACATATCACGACAGACCTGTTTTCTGTAAATGAAGCCCTGCAATCAATTTTAAAAGCCCCTGTAAAAATATTCCCTCACAATCGCATAATTTAATGGAGAAAGTTCTCAAAAGGACACAAGAAAAATGCTGCACTAGTTTTGAAAAATAAAGGTCTTCGACCTTTAAAATACTACGTAGTACAGTGAAAAAATATATGTACATTCACATGCACACACGGAGAATTCAATATTATTAAGTATAGCAAAAGTCTTTATTTTCTTTTAACAGTTTGATATTTTAACTGAAAAAAGCGAACACTTTTATTTCAAAGAACAAAGCAAATATAAAAGGTTGGAATAATATGTAATTATAACTGGCTAATAGTGAGTAGAATTGAAACTTATTAAAATTTTTACATTTTGAATGAAGATTAGAAAATGCTTATGAGAGAAAAAGTTCAGTTATTTAGCATAAATACTATGAAAGGCAAGCATATAATTTTCGTTAACTCACACATTTTTCGTTATAGTATGACCAATTACCTTAATCAATGTTTTTGTACAGGGCTATCAGTTTTAAAGAAAAGAACATTGAATAACTTTCCCCAAAATATTTATTCCAGATATCATATTTACCTTCAATTTAATTCTGCATACCAGAAATCCTCAAGCAGAAAACTAGGGTGAATAAGATTTTGAAATTTTACCCAGTAGATCTCCAAGCCATTTGCTGCTTCTAAAGCTATCTTTTCAGTTTACCTGGAATCCCAAATGGAAATACAGATGATAGCAACACTAACTCTTCCTTTTAAAGATGTAGGTAACATAACAGTATTCCACAAACCTCTTGCCAATATCAAGGATCTCTTGCAGAAATTAAAAGTGGTTCTTCAAATAAATTTGGAGAATTTCTGCTCTGATTAAATATATTGAAGGATATATTGTTCTTAAGTATAATTGGCCTACAAACTTTACCAAATAGCATTAGTAGGTATAATACCTGTTGGGCTTTTAGCCCAATATTTTATTATAAGAATATCTAAACATATAGATTAGTTGAAAGAACTTTACAGTGAATACACATATTCTCACCACTGAGATTTTATAATTAACATTTTGCCATACTTGCAAATTTCCATATCTATTTATCATTCCCTCCCTCTATCCGTCAACCAATGCACCTTATTTGTGATGGATTTCAAAGTATGTTGAACATATCAGCATGCTTTACCCATTAACATTTTGTTTTGTATAGCTTTTACTTTAGGTCATTGCTTATTTTTTTTAAGTGAAATTTTAAAATCTCAAGTGTACATTTGCAGAGTTTTAGCAAATCTATACACAAACCACTAGCAAACTACTAGCATATAATTTCACTGTGCCAGAAGTTTTCTCCATGCTTCCTTCTAGCCAATACCCACTCCACCTCAACAGAGGCAAGTACTGTTCTGATATTGTTCACCATTGGTAAATTTAACCAGTTTTGAACTTCATATAATTACCATCATACAGTATTTAATCTTTCATAAAATGAATATTACACTCAGAAAAATTAGTTTGAGATATATCCATGTTGTTTTTATGTCTCAGCAATTTTACCATAGCTTTATTGAGGTACAATTTCTATACATGAAATGCATTCATTGTTAAATATTTAAAATGCAAATATTTTAAAGTAATTTTGTAGAGTTGTACAGCCATGTTACAATCCAGTTTTAGAACATTTCCTTTCCCTTCCCCCCCCCCAATTTTTGTCTAACCTGTATACCATTGATCTGTAATCCCACCCCTAGCCACAGTCAATCTATAATCTGCTTTCTGTCCCTATAGATTTGCTATTGTATGGAATCACACAATCTGTAGTATTTTGAATCTGGCTTCCTGCACTTCAAATAATGTTTTTGAGGTTTCTTCACATTCTAGCATGCATGCATATTTTTTCCCCTTTATCACTGATTAGAATTTATGGTACAATTATACCCCATATTTATTCATACATAAACATCAATCTATGTATATACATTTTCCCCTATTTTTAGACAATTATGAATAATGCTGCTATGAACATTTGCCTATATATCTTTATGAGAATACATATTTTCATTTCTCTTGGGTAGATAGCTAGAGGTCAAATTGCTGAATTATATATTAAGATTATACTCAATGTTTTAAGAAACTATCAAATTATTTTCCAGAGCAGCTCTACAATTTACATGCCTACCAGTAATGTATGAGGGTACCAGTTTCTCCACATTTTGCCCATGCTTAATATTGTTTGTCTTTTTTTGTTATAGTCATTGTAGTAAGTTCTGGTATCATATTGAGGTTTAATTTGCATTTTCTAATGACTAATTATGTAGAGCATCTTTTCATGTGCTTATCAGCCATTTCTCATATTTCAATCTTCTCTGGTGAATACCTCTTTTCCTCATTTTTTAAAAATTGAATTGTCTTCTCATCGTTGTGTTGTAAGTTTTCTTTATATATTCTGAATACAAGTTTTTAGTCAGACATATGATTTGCAAATATTTTAGTTTAGTTTATGACTTGTCTTTTCATTTCCTAATAGGGTCCTTTTTTTTGAAATTTTTATTGAAACAACTGTCAATTGGCATGCAGTTATAAGATGAAATCCAGAATATGATTCCTCAGAAAGTCAAGTACAGAATTACCATATGGCCCAGTAATCCCACTTTTAGGTACATTTCAAAGAATTGAAAGCAGGGATATATAGATATTTGTACACCAATGTTCACAGCAGCATTTTTCACAATTGTCAAAAGATGTTAAAACCCAACTTCCATCAACAGATGAATGGATAAACAAATGTGATATATACATGATGAAATATTATTCAGCTGTAAAAAGGAATGAAGTTCTGATCCATGATAAAACAGGGATGAACCTTGAAAACATCATATCAGGTGAAATAAGCCTGACACAAAAGGACAAAGTTGCATGATCTCACTTATATGAAATAATTAGGATAGGCAAATTCAGAGTCAGAAACTGGGACAGAGGTTACCAGGGACTGAGACTGGGGTAAGGGAATAGGGAGTTAATGCTTAATGGGCAAAGTTTCTGTTTGGGGGGATGGAAAAGTATTGCTAATGTAATAGTAGTGATGGTAGCATGACACTGTGAATATAATGAACATCACTGAATTGCATATTTGAAAGAGACTAAAATGAGAAATTTGGGGTTGTATATACATTACCAGCATAAAAAAAATTAAAAATAAACCACAGAACTGTACAATGCTAAATAAAAGAAAAAACCCAAAGAAAACACTGTACCATTTTATCAGTTTACTCCAACAGTAATATTTTGAAAACTAGAGTACACATTCTTCATGAATACAATATCATAAATAGGATACTTCCATTGACATAATCTACTAAAATTATTCAGATTTCCCCATTTTTATTTGTGCTTATTTATATGTAAGTATGTGTTTATCATATACAAGTTTATCACACACATAGTTTCACCTGTCCACTATTGTTCTGAATGTCAGAATTCAGAACAACTGCATCCCCAAGGCTTCCTGCTGTCACCCTTTCATAACAGCACCCACTTCCCACACCACTCCACCTCTCCCAACTCCTGGAAACTTCTAATCTGCTCCTTGTTTCTAAAATTTTGTCATTTTAAACGTATTGTAGGAATTGAACTAAGTTGTCGTTAATCTTTTGGGATGAGCTTTTTTCATTTCACACATTTCCCTGGAGAGGTACCCAACTCACTGCATCTATCAATAGTTTGTTCCTTTATTTTTGCTGAGTAATATTCTATGGCATTGATGTACACATTTTGTTTGTGTATCCACCTATTGAAAGAAATCCAGTTATAAAAATTCCTGTGCACATTTTTGGGTGAAATTAAGCTTTCATTTCTTTATGATAAATGTTTAAGAGTGTAATTGCTAAGATGTATGGTGATGACATTAATTTTGTAAGAAACTGCCAAACTCTTTTTCCAAAGTGGCTTTACCATTTTACATTCCCATCAGCAATCCTTAACAGCATTATATATTGTCCCACTCTTTTTTAGCCATTTTAATTGCTGTGTACTGATATATCATCGTGGTTTTAATTTTCATTTCCCAACAAGCTAATTATATTGCCATCTGGTATCCTTTCAGTGAAATCTCTTTTCATGTCCTTTGCACATTTTCCGATTTGATTGTATGTTTTGGTTGAGTTTTGGAAGTTCTTAATGCAGTCTAAATACTAGCCTTTGGGCAGATAGGTGGTTTGCAAATATATTCTCCCAGTTCTAGCTTGCCTTTTCATCTTTTTAGGATGGTCTTTCAAAAAACAAACATTTTTACTTTTGATGAGATCCAATTTATCAACTTTTATTTATGGGCCATGCTTCTGGTGGTAAGTCAAAGAACTCTTCGTCTAGCCCTATATCTCAAAGAGTTTCTCCTATTTAAAAAATAATGCGTATATTTACAGTTCAGTTTTGTCTGTGAGGGACTGTGAGATATTTTGTATAAGGTATGAGCTCTAAGTCAAAGCACATTTCTTTTTTGCCTATGAATGTCTAATTGTTCCAGCACCATCTGTTGAAAAGGCAATCCTTTCTCAACTGAACTTATTTGCAACTTTTTCAAAAAGCAATTGAACATGCATGTGTGAATAATCTATTCTCTGTCATTGATCTATGTGTCTATCTCACTATGAATACTGCACACTCTTAATCACATTTGTTATATAGTAGGTTGATACAAAGTAGAGTGATTCCTCCCACTTATTCTTCTTTGTTAATTTTGTTTTAGCTATTCTGAGGCTTGTGACTTTCTATATGAATTTTAGAATAAACTTGTATGTTTCTTTTTAAAAAACTATCCTTTGATTTTATAAAGTATTGCATTAAACATATAGATCAATTTGGGAAGAATTGACATATTTACTATGTTGAGTTTTCCCAATCCATTTCATGGTCTATCTATCCATTGTCTATATCATCTTTGATGTCTTTCATCACATTTTGTAACTTTTAGCATGTGAATCCTATACATGTTTTGTCACATTATACCTAGGTATTTCATTTTGTTTGGTATGACTATAAATAGCAGTGTGTTTTTGAATTTTGATTTCCTCCATTTATTGTGAATATATAGATATATGACTGAATTTTGTGTGTTGATCTCATATCCATTAACCTTACTGAATTTATTTATTAGTCCTGTTTTTCTTGTAGAACATTTTAATCTGAGGATAGTTTAAATTTCTCCCTTTCCAATCAGTATGCCTTTTATTTCCTTTTCTTGCTTTATTGAAGTGGATTGTATTTCTAGTTCTGTTTTAAAAAATGATGAATCAAACAACCTTGACTTATTCTGTCAAGGAAAGGATTCAGTCTTTCACCAAAAAATGTGAAGTTAGCTGCAGATGTTTTTTATCAAGTTAAGGTAATTCCCCTGTATTCCTAACTTGCTGAGATTTTCTATCACAAATAGGTTTTAAAATTTGCCAAAAGCTTTTTCTCAGTCAATTGATACAATTATATTACTTTTATTCTTTAGCCCTTTTGATATGGAATATTGCATTGATTGATTTGGGGATATTGAACCAGCCTTGAACATATGGAATAAGTCCTACTTAGTCATGGTGTATAATTCTTTTTATATATGGTGCTGGATTCGGTTTGCTTATAAATTTTTGAGGATTTTTGCATAAATTTCATGAAAGATAGCAGTGCGGTTTCCTTTTCATACTGCCTTTGTGGGATTTTAGTATTAGGACAATACTAGTCTTATAAAATGAGTTGGAAACAATGTCTTTTGAAGCACAAAAGTGTTTAATATTGATGCAATCCAAAGTATTTTTTAAAATTTGAATTGTGATTTTGGAGCCATATCTTCACATAACCCAAGGGATTTCTTGTAGAAATTTTATATTTTTGCATATAGATGCCCAATTATCTTTTTACCATTTATTGGAAAGAAAAGTTCCATTGAATTGCTGAACACTTTTGTTGAAAGTCAATTGAACATAAATATAAGAATTTATTTCTGTATTCTGAATTATCTTCCATTAATGTATATGCTCTTACACCATAGCTTCATAAACACTTTTTTTTTTTTAAACATGGGCAAGCATCAGGAATCGAACCTGGGTCCTCTGGCATGGCAGGTGAGAACTCTGCCTGCTGAGCCATCATGGCCCACCCCATAAACATTTTTTAAATTGGGAATTGTGAGTTCTACATTTTCACTTTCCCTTTTTATTATTATATTGTCTATCCAGTACTTACATTTCTATACAAATTTTAAGTCCAGTTGCCATGGGCTATAAAAATGCCAGCTGGAAGTGTGATAGGGATTGAACTCACTGCATAGAACAATTGGGGAAAAATGCATTTGACCAAATTAAGTTTTCCAAAACATGCACATGAAATGTCATTTATTTAGATATTCATTAATTTCTCTCAGTAATGTTTTATAGTTTTAAATGTATACATCATACATTATTCTTGTTAAATTTGTTCCTAAGCTTTTATTCCTTTGATGCTATTGCGAATGGACTTGCTTACTTAATGTCATTTGTGAATTGTTTATGTTTGTGTGTAGAAATATAGCTGACTTTGTATATTGATCTTCTATTGTACAAACATATTGGCTTATTAACTAGTACTATGAATTTTCAGTAGATTCCTTAGGATTGTCTCCATATAGGATTCTCTCATGAACAAATAAAGACAGTTTTACTTTGTAATATGTATGACTTAGTTTTTGGTTTTTGTTTGTTGATTGTTTGGTTGGTTAGTCTTTTTGATCTAGCTAAAATCTCCAATACAATGTTTAAAAGAAGTTATAAGAATGGACATCCTTGCAGCTTCTTATTTTAGGGAGAAATAGCTCATCTTTCACCATCAGGGATGATGTCAGCTGTATCTTTTTAATAGATCCCTTTACGACATTAAGAAAATTTCTTCTATTCCTGGTCTGTTGATAGTTTTTCACATGAAGCGTTGTGAAATTTTGTCAAATGCCTTTTATGCATCTGTAAGATAGTCTCTTTTTTCCTTTACTCAATTAATATGGTAGATTAAAATAGTTTTTTTTTCATTTTTTATATAATTATATCATCTATAGTACATTGTTTAAATTAGGTTTCCCTCTTTGGGTTGTACCGCCCGATGGTTTTCTTAAACATTTAATTCAAGTAACATAAATATAAAGTAAAATTTCCCATTTTAACCACTTTTTCAAATGAACGGTGTTGTTGATTACATTCAAAATGCTATGCTACCATCACCATCAGCACTACTAAAACTTCTCCATCTTTTGTTTTAAACTAATCTTGAATCCTGGGATAAATTCCACTTGGTCATGATGTTTAATCTTTCTTTAGATATCACTTGATTTGGTTTTCCAATATTTTGTTCACAATTTCCGTGTTTATATCCAAGGGGTTTCTTGGTCTGTATTTTTTCTGAGTGTGTGATTTTGTGATCTCACTTTTGTATGAGGATGATACTGTAAGAGTTGGCATATATTCCTTCCTCTCATATTTGCTAAAATGTTTTTGAAGGACTGCCATTATTTCTTTTTTAGATATTTGATAGAATTTACCCATAAAGCCACCCTTCACTCATCTTTCCTTTCTGAGATTTTTTTAAATTGCTGATTTAATTTATTTAATTGTTATAGGTCTCTTTAGACTTACTATCCTTTTTTATTGAATCAGTTTTGATCATTCATGTCTTTGCAGGAATGTGTCCATTAAGTTTTCTAATTTTTTGGCATAAAGTGTTCATAAAATTCTCTTAAAATGCATTTAATTTTTGTAGACTACACAGTGCTGTCTCCTTTTTCATTCCCAATTTTCATAATTTCTCTTTCTGTCCCCCATCAGTTTAGCTAGGGGTTTGTGTACAGTTTCACATTTTTAAAAAATCTAATCATGCTTTGGATATCCTGAGTTCCTCTCTTGATTCCCTGTTTCCTATTTCACTGATTTTAGCTCTAATATTTATTATTTAATTTAGTTTGTTAACTGGTATGTAGGTTGTTCCTCTTTTTCTTTTTCTAAATAGAAAAATATTTTCTCATTTATAATACATTATGGATTTGAAATATTTCTTCTTTTGTGATTCATGTATTTAATGATATAAATTTCCTTCTAATCACTCCTTTAACTGCATCCTGTACATTTTGGTATCTTCTGCTATAATTTCCATTCTGTTCAAATATTTTTCACTTTTAATTTTTTCTTGAATGCATGAATTTGGGGAGGTTTATGGCTTAATATTCAAATATTTGCTTGCTCACATTACTTTCTGTTGATGATTTTTTGTTTCCATCCGTTATGGACAGAACATGCATTGGATGATTTCAGTTCTTTTAAATTTATTGAGAGTTGATTCATGTTTAGTTTATGGTCCATTGTGGAGAATATTAATATGTTTTTGAGGATAATGTATATGTGTTGAGCTGCTATTGATGGAGAGTTCTATAGATGTCAGTTAATTAAGTTGGTTGATATTGTTGTTCAAGTCTCCTCTATACTGTCAAAATTTTAATCTAGTTGTACTATTCAATATTGTCCCCACAATTACCACTGAATTTTCTATTTCTCCCTTCAGTTCTGTCCATTCTTGCTTCATGTTATTTGGGAGTCCATTTGCAGAGGTATACTTTTTATAATATTATACCTTTTTTGATGAATTGATCCTTTTATAATTAAAAATATTTATTTTTGTCTCTAGTACCAACTTTGTTTTAAAATATATTTTGTCTAAAATTAGTATAGACACTCCAGTTCTCTTGTGGTTACTGCTTTTTCCATTATTTTACTTTCAATGTATTTGTATCTTTGAATCTAAATTTTGTTTCCTTAAGATATTAAACAATTAGACATTTTTAAGTGTTCATTCCATTCATTTTTAATATTATTAGCTACAATTTTGCTATTTGTGTTCTATATATCATATTCCTTTTTTATTTCTATATTCCTCATATTATCTTCTCTTGTGTTAAATAGATATTATCTAAAGTGCTATTCTAAACTCTAAGTTGAATTTGGGGGAATCAATTCAGTGACTTTTGGTATATCTATTAATTTGTGCAACCAATACCACTGTCTTATTCTATGACATTCTCATCACCACAGAAAGAAACCCCATAACATTAGAACCCTTCCCCATGCCTGCTCCTTCCAGCCCCTGGAATCACAAGTCTGCATTCTGTTTCTTAAGATTTGCTTATTCTGTAAAGTTCATATAAATGGAATCATACCAAAGGCAACCTTTTGTGTCTGTTTTTTTCATTTAGTATTTTTTTTCAAGGTTCATCAATATTGTATCATTGTCTCAGTATGGCTGAATAATATTCCATTGTAAAGATATGTCATATTTTGTCTATACAATTGATGATATTTGGGTTATTTCCACTTTTGAAAATTATAAAATAATATTTTCTATGAGCATTCATGTACAAGTACAAGTTTTATGTATCCATATATTTTCAATTAGCATGGGCATATACTTTGCAGTAGAATTGCTCGGTAGTATGGCACCTATGTTTAACTTATTGAATAACCACCAGAATGTTTTCCAAAATGTCTGCACAATTTTACAGTCTCACCAGCAGTAGATGAGAGATCCAAATTCTCAACATCCTCAGCCACACTCTTTATATCTGTGCTTCTTATTGTAACCATCTTAGTGGGTTTGAAATCAGATCTCATGATTTTAAATTGCATCTCTCTAATGACTAACGATATTGAGTATCTCTTAATGTACTTATTGGGCATTTCTTTGGAGAAATGTATATTCCAGTTATTTGCCCATTTTAAAATTGGATTATTTGCATTTTTGTTGTTGAGTTGCAAGGATTCTTTTTATATTCTGGATACAAGTCACTTATCAGATTTATCAGATATATGATTTGCAAATACTTTCTCCTCTCTGTGGGTTGTCTAAACTTTATTGATGGTATGCTTTGAAGCACAAAATTTTTTATTCTAGTGAAGTTCAATTTACCCATTTTTACTTTTTTTGCTTGTGTTTTGGTTGGCATATTTAAGAAACCATTGCCTAATATAAGATCACAGAATACTGAGAGGAAGCAGCCTTGCCAATATCTTGACTTTGGAATTCTTCTTAGCTTCAAATCTATGAACTAATAAATGCTTGTTGTTTAAGTCAGCCCCATTATGTGGCATTTGTCAAAGCACCCTGGAAAACTAAGCTAATCTATAAATCAACCTATACGCCAGTATCAATATATTTGGAATACTATAGCTTTGTAGTAAATTCCAAAACTAGGAAGTATAGGTCCTGATATTGTGTTTTTCTTTTTCCAGATTATTTTGGCTACTCTGGGTTGCTTGCATTTCCATATGAATTTTAAGATCAGTTTGTTAATTTCTGAACAAAATGGCTGCTGCAATTTTGAAAGGAATTTGTTGACTCTGTAGCTCATTTAAGGAAGAACTTCCATCTTTTTTTCTTTTTTTTTTAAATTTGCATATGGGCACGAGGCACCAGGGATGGAACTCCAGACCTCCAGCATGGCAGGTTGGAGCTCTGCCTGCTGAGCCACGGCAGCCGCCCAGAACTTCCATCTTAATATTAAGTTTTCCAATCTATTAACATAAATTATTCTTCCATTTATATGTCTTCTTTAATTTATTTCAAGAATGTTTAGCAGTTTTCATTGTACATCATGCCCCTCTTATGTTAAAATTATTCCCAGGTATTTTTAATTTTATTTTAAATACCTTTGTACTTATCTATTATATGTAATAGGCATTTTGTGGATTACTTAGGATTTTCTATATAAAATATTTTTTCACCTGCCAATAGAGTTAGTTTTACTCCTTCCTTTCCAAACTGGATGCCTTTTATTTCTGTACTCGCCTACTTTCTCTGGCTAGAAATTTCGGTACAATAATATGTACAAATGGCAAGAGCAGCGACTTCATCTCCTCTTGATATTTTGCAGAAAGCTTTTAGTTTTTATCAGTATTTATGATGTTAGCTATGGATTTCCATAATGGCCTTTTAGCAAATTGAAGTTTTCTTCTGTCCCTAGGTTTTTGAGTATTTTATCATGAAATAGGGACTGGGCTATATTATATGCTATTTCTATATCTCATAAGGTGACTAGATATTTTTGCTCTTTAGTCTATTAATGTGTATTGCATTGATATATTTTTCTATGTTAAGTCTACCTTGTTCCTCAGCTAAATACCACTTGGTCAATGAGAATAATCCTTTTACATGTTGCTGATTTCAGGATGCTAGTATTTTTATGGTTTTATCATCTATAGTCAAAGAAATATTGATCTGCAGTCTTCCTTTCTTGTGATGTATTTATCTGGTTTTGGTATCTGGATAATATTGACCTCATAGAATGAGTTGTAAAGGGCCCCTCCTCTTCAGTATTTGGAAGAGTTTGTGAAGGATGATGTCAATAGGCCTTTGGAATAATTCACCAAATGGGTCATGTTTTCTTTCTCAGGTATTCTGGATGACTAATACAATCTTTTTATTTCTTATAGTTCTATTCAGATTTTATGTTTCTTTGTGAGACAGTTTGGGTAGGAATGAGTTCATTTCATCTAGGTTTTCTAGTCTGTTTGTATACAAATGATCATAGTAACATATTCTAGACTCTTTTTATTCCTTTAAGGTCAATAATAGTATCTCCTCTTTCATTCCTGATTTTAGTACTTTGAGTTTTCTCTCTTTTGCGCTTAGTCAGTCTACCTGTTTGTAGATTTTGTGGACCTTTTAAGAGACTTAACTTTCAATGTTGATTTTTTCTATTGTTTTTTCTAATCTCTATTGCATTCATTTTCAGTCTACTTATTACTGGTACTTTCTTGTGCTTACGTGGGGTTTTATTTGCTTCTCTTTTCCTAATTTCCTAAAGTGGAAATTTAATTATTGATTTGAGAATATTTTTTCTTTTAAAAATAGGCATCTACCACAGTAAGTTTACTCCAAGTACTACATTAGTTGCAATCCATAAATTTTTGTATGTTGGGTTTTAGTTTTCATTCATATCAAAGAGTGTTCTTATTTTGTTTGTGATTTATTCTTTGTCTGATGGGTTATATTGGAACATGTGGCTTAATTTCTACATATATGTGAATATTTCAACAACATTTCCTACTGTTGTTGACATCCAATTCTATTGGGTCATAGACACACTTTCTATGATTTCAATTCTTTAATAATTGGGGACTTGTTTTGTGGCATAGCATATGGTTTATCCTGGAGAATGTTCCATGCACACTAGAGAAGAATGTGTACTCTTTGCTGTTAGTGGGTGTAGTTTTCTACAGATGTCTCGGTGGCTGTTCATGGGTTTTTTTCATTCTTCTATTCCCTTGATAACTGTCTAGTTGTTCTACTCACTATTAAAAGTGGGGTATTGAAGTCTCCACCTGTTATTGTTGAAGTATCTCTTTCTCTCAAAATATATGTTTTGTTTCATGTGTTTGAAACTCTGTTATGTGCACATATAAACATGTACTTATTGTATCTTCTTGATGGACTGAACTTTTTAGCATTATAACATGTGCTTTGCATCTAGTAACAATTTTTGTCTCAAAATTTATTTTGTTTGGTATTAATAGAGCCACTCGAGTACTCTTTTGGTTAAGTTTTGCATGGTACATATTTTATCATCCACTTACTTTCAACCTATTTGTGCCTTTGAATATAAAGTGTTTCTTTTGTAGATAGCATATAGTTCAGTCATGTTTAATCCATTCTGCCAATCTCTGCCTGTGATCAGAATATTTAATCCATTTATATTCAAAGTAATTACTGACAACACAGGATTTACATCTGCCATTTTGCTATTTGTTTCCTATATGTCTTATGTCATTTCTGTACATCCATTCCTCCTTTACTGCCTTCTTTTGTGGTAAAGATATATTTTCTAGTGCATCATTTTAGTTAGCTTGCCATTTATTTTACTACTTATTTTGTCTTTTTCTTAGTATTGCTCTGGAGATTACAATTAAAAATTTAATTTATAACAATCTAATTTTGATTAAGCCTAATTTAATAGTTTCCAGTAACGTTGCTCCTATAACTGTTTTTGTTTGTTTTTCTAATGAATAGTTGAACTAAGTATGTAGAATCTGTTTCCCCACACTGTTTGTCATATGATATATCTGCTCCATGTTGTAAAAATTATTCTTTTTTTATTTTTAAGACTGGATTTCTAAATGTCACTGTTTGGAAAGGTCTCTGATCTTAAATCAAATAAGGATAACAGAATAATGCCTTGTATAAAGGGCAAATTTCCTTGGCTTCACAGGTAATTCATGTGATTGGGTCAACAGCCAAGAATAATAAGAAAAACCTCAATTGATTTCTCTAGCCCACAGTGTTTTTCTTTTCTTCCTTTTTTATTTTCTCATATACAATCTTAAGCATAGGCTTAAGTCAACTGTGTAACATTTGCCCGGCTTATATGATGTGAGCAGTTTCACTGATTTTAGTACTTTTTAAACATAAAGAATAGAAAATTAATGTCTGCTAATATTTGAAATTAGTTTACCAAGTTTTACTAATATTTGTTATTTCAGTTATGTCTAGAAAAAGCAACAATTGAATTTTCACATATATTATGCCTTGACAAACATATAAGAAGTAAAAAATATACATCATTTGTTACCTAATATTGTAAGTATTGTAGTTCAAAGGGGATTGCCCTGTGCTATATAATAAGAGACTTTTAGATTAGCATGTTATGGGCAGAAGATCTTATCCAGAATTCCTGTACTCTGATAGATTCAGAGTCACTGATCCAAGGGTGTATTAGTTGCATTCTCCAGGGAAACAGACTATATATGGATATATAATTACATTATAAGGATATTATTCAATTTTTTATAAGATTTGGTTTACTTGACTGTGGGGATTGGCAAATCCAAATTCCATAAGGCAGGCTGCAAGTTGGGAACTCTGATGAAGGTTTTGATGAATTCCCCAGGAGAAATTGGCTGGCTGAAGAGAGAAACTCATCATCAGTTCTCCCTTTAATGCCTTAAACTAACTGGATGAGACGTCTCTTATTGCTGATGTAATCAGTCATAGATGCAGTAAACTGACTATTTAAATTCATAAAATATCCTGACAGTAACAAGCAGGCCCAGCTTGTTTGACCAAACAACTGGATGCTATAACTTAGCCAAGTTGACCATGAACTAACCATCACACAGAGAAAAGGCAGAAACAATTTTATGCGCATGAATAGGTATGCGTGTTTCTAATATCATCTTCTATAGTTTTCATTTTAAAAATATATCTTTCCAAAACTACAAAAACATAACAGTAGTGCAATACCAGCCAAAATTTGTAAAATTTTCACAAAGTGCTCCACCTTAAAAAAATTGTGCTGTGATTTTAAATCTTAGAGACTAATACGTATTATCCTCTTCTTGGTGATGTGTATCAGCTTTTGAAATGATCTGAGAATCCCCTGCATCATAACAAAACCAAATGGAATCTTATTAGACACAGCTTCCCTAAGAATTTTGACAAATGCATATTAACATTACTTAGAATTAATGTTTTATTGGATACCCAATGGAAAATACTCCTCTCGTGAGGTTAGAGTAAGGAGATTCTTGGCAATCTATTTTAGTATATAATAAGCTGAGATTGCTAAACTCCCTCAACAGTTATTACACAGTGCCAACAGTCTCTGTTGGGAATTTTTATGGGGCTCACTGGAGGCAGTCTGTACCTTGGTACTCCCACATGACTGGTATCTCAATAACATGCAATGCAAGAAACAAATTTCATGTGCTAACATAGGTTGCACGTGAGACAGTCTAATTTCTTCTTGGATTTCAATTTCTTAGTTCAGGATATATATTTATAATATATATAATGTTCATCCCCAATGTGAAAGATGTGTGACAAAAAGATATGGTTGTTTTCTAGTGCATTTACTGACCAGAAAATAAGAATTATACATTCAGGATAGTTTGCTTGGCTAAAATAGTGAAAGAGATCACAGAAACATCAAAAATCTATTTTAATTTGAAGATCAATGAATAGTCACCAAATTCAGAGAGTCAAAAGGATCCGAAATATTGATTTCTGGGATTTGCAAATAAACTAAACTTCCAGTTACATTAACAACTCACTCTCTTGTATACACATTCGTTTGTCTGCCTTTTCTTTGAAAATATTGATGAAGTATTTCAAAAGAGAAAATAAAATACAGGCTTGGGTATAAATTTCAAATTGTTGCTTGAAATTAAAACCACAGAACAATCCCCTGCCCACATAAAAGTCTGTAAAGAACTGAATGAAGCTGCATGTGAGAAAAATAGAGGGAGGAGGGCTGGGGACATAAATGAAATCAGAAAGAAAAATAGATGCTAAAGATTGAGATGGTATAATCTAGGAATGCCTAGAGTGTATAATAATAGTGACTAAATGTACAAATTTTAAAAATGTTTTTGCATGAGGAAGAACAAAGGAATGTCATTATTGTAGGGTGCTGAAAATAGATGGTAATTAATATTTTAAAATGTCACCTTATATGTGAGACTAAAGCAAAACATATTTATTTGTTACAAAATTTATATTTTGACTAGTGCATTTCCTAATATAACTTATGTAGATAGTTTGATTGAACACCATAAGTACTTGGAATCTCAGGTAGGACATGAGATTTTGTTGGTTTGTCCGGAGTGATGCCCCGATGAATCCCAGAGTGATTTGATCAGTGAGTGGAAAAGTATTTGCAAAGCCCCCTTTGGGGAATGGTGAGAACGGGGAGAAATTCAACCTCCCCAAGTTGAATTCTTGATATTCTCACAAGCAGTGTGGACAACCAAAGCTATAGGCTGAGCCCCTAGTCTTGGGGTTTGTTCATATGAACTTAACCCCACAAAGGATAGGTCAAGTCTACTTAAAATTTAGGCCTAAGAGTCACC